>NIPQ01100318.1:0-19040 GCA_002806875.1 Lepidotrigona ventralis hoosana
TAACATTGGCCTCGGAAAATTACCTGAAATCGATTAGTCTGAGATGGTACATCAATCATAACAGCAAGTCAGTATATCGCGAAATACGCACACGAAATTACAGACTTATGAAAGAAACATGCCAACGTTTCGCACATCTTGGCTGAAAAAAAGAAAACGTTCTTTCAACGTTTTATTAATGATCTCGTCTCATATAAGTGTAAATAGGCTTGTTGAGGTTTTATTAGATAAAATCACAATTTATCACGAACATCCGCACACGTTTATAATTTCCAAAATTTCGAAAAAAGAGAAATAAAGATTTTAAGCATGTTATTATAATCATGATACAATTAATTTATTAATTGAAATTATACAGATTATCAAAAAATTATTATTATGTTCTTTATGTTCGTTAGTTAAAAAAATTTGAACAAAGTCACTAAATTGTGTTCTTCTTGTAAGAAACTTTTATTGAATTTATTGTACAACATCGAAGATGAAGATTTTCCAAAATTCGTTTGTTTGTTTGAAAATGCGTTATCAGTATTTCAGAAATCCAACTTTAACTAACAAATTAACTGAGCGACACGTGAAACGTTTAAAATCCTTCTCCTTCTGATTTGAACATTTGAAATTTTAATAGATAATACTTTTAGACTTTTGTAACTGACTAGATTTTGTCAGACTGATCATCTAATCGTTGATCAATTCTCCTTGTTTTCGCGAGAAATTCGTAACAAACGCAATTCACTTGTCGCAATTTCAATCAAGAACAAACGCGGGGAAAAAGTTAATATACCCCGTTATATTTCCGCGGAGGAAGTTCTAGCCGATTAATCTTGCGACTTCCGCGTATAATCTCCTCCTATCCTGCGTCATTTCTTGCTCATCCGCGAAGGAAATTCGTAAATTCAACTCGTTCGTTCCGGCACTATAAATCCAATAACTATAGATCCCGTTCGCTTGGCTGGCCACTGATCGCACGTAAATCGAAAGTCTCAGGAATTTACTAAAATTCGGTTATTTTCTACGAGTGAAGCTTCAAAATTACATTATAGAATTATATCATTGGACCACGAAATTCCGTAAACGTATCTAAAGATAAAGATTTGTCCATCTGTTAAATATTAAACAAAATTAATCAAATATAGACTGGTGCCATTTTTCAAAGATCTGACAAATAAATATCAGTGATAAATGGCTGTGCACTGTCTTAGTTATGTATTCATTTTGACATTTGCCTCACGTTGTAACTTGTTAGTGAAGCTTTGTGATTCAGCAGTAGCTTTCGAAAATTTTTGATGGTGCATAAATTTAATGTATTTTTCTATTCATAAATATTTGTATGATGTAGAGTTTGATATTTGAATAGTTAACTTCTTTTGTCTTTTAGATGCAATTTACATACACACACACACACATTTAATTACCTGTTCCACGTTAGATATTCATATATTTTAGAAATTAGTTCAATATTGAAAATTGTCTATAACGTTAGGAAATACTATATAAGAATGCTCTTAAATTGATTGTAAATATATAATTAAATACTCATAAAAGTTTTTATTCACTGTGATTGATTGAGCCTGTAAGAATGACATTTGAAAAATTAAATGGCATTGGCTATCTTTCTCTATGATAAATACTTCACTTCGGACATTTCATATATTTTTACATATTAAATGCATTGTGCGTGTTTTAGCTTCAAATTCTCCATGCATCATAATCTAGAAAAATCCGCTGGTTAGTTTATCATTAATGACGTAAAAGCAGATAAAGAGAAAACAGCAGATAACGTAAAATTAACGAAAATCAATGTTCCCATACATTTTCATTATATTTATCGTTATGCAATGAAAGGCACAACAGAAACATAGAATCGGCTATCGAATCCATCATCTCAAAATTTCAATTTGTCAACCTTTCAGCCGCCGGTCGTTCGTCAAATTTTTGCCTATTTTTGTTTCACTATATTTCCTGTTCAAATCGACTGCCATCGGTGTTTATCTTTATCTATTTGTTTAACAGTGCGACCCCATACCGCGGAGAAATGAAACACATTCGCTACTGTCATTTTTCCAACAAATTAGCTGGGAAAATCACTAGCAGCGTTAACCAAAACAAAATATTTTCTTTGTTTTAAACTATATCCAATTTGTGTAAACTGTCAGGATATAACTAAAACTAGAAAAATGTAATTAAACATACAGTCTATTGCAGAAATCTACGTGTGCCAGTCAAATTTCAAACATTTAAAACATAAAGCAATGCTTATTACGTCAATTTAATGTATAAAGTTCAAAATAATAAAATTAATCTTTGAAATTTTATTATTACGAATAAGTTCAAGATTATTGTTAGAAAAATAGATTTATTATTATGAATAAATGAGTAATAATAAAAACGAAAAAATGAACAAATATTTAAACTGAAATGAATTTATTAATTAGAATTAATTGAAACACTTAAAATAACGTGCATATATAGTAAAGCGAGTGAAAACTTATTTTGATAATTTTAGAATAGTAAGAATATATTTTGTACAGTCTGATATATCTATATCACTTAGACATCAACATTTTTTATTCCAATTGTTTGATTTTCAAGCAAATATAAAGAATATCTTCATTTCTGCAGAACTTACATAACTTCGACTAAATAAATAAATAAATGAATAAATGAATTTAAATATAAGTGAATTAAAACCTGTATTTCAAATTCTTAGTTCTCTTTTAATTTAAATCTGTTTGAAATTTGCAACTGATTGTACATGCAACATATTCAATTAGGAGTCTTGTGACAATTTTCAATATTTTACACATTAGTAAATTTTGAAAGTAAATTTGAACAAAATTTAATTACACCTACAACAATATAACTAATCTTTAAAAGATTTTCAAAAATACATTTTTCTAATGTAACTTTATATTATGAAAAGAGACATGCAAAGGAGAGAAATACTTGTGCATACTTGAATAATTAATAGAAATTATTAAATCCCGTTCGGAATCTTCAATTTTGCCAAAAGCTCGCAACGTTTTAAAAATTGTGAGTAGTCCTAATTCAATAGCTAGACTAGGTTTATTAACTCGTAAAGTCTGTGATTGATTGATTCAAATTAAACAATCATTTAACGGTACCTTTTTCTCACTGGATAATCTTCGAAGAAAAATGGACTCGTGTCGTTAAATCCTTCTTTCATTCTCCTTTCATTCTCACCACGCGATGGCAAGGGTCTTTGAACTCAAAAAGTCAATTGCTTTGGCATTTTATGGCTCTGTTCTACCGTGAAATTATAATTTATTGACTATCGATTTGCATTGTTTCTGATCGTGAATCTACAGTGAAATGTTGTTCATTTAATGAGTCTTCATTGATAGGCACAGGAAGGTGGATTATTCTAATTATCAAGATCTCGGGAGCTTTGCCATTTGCTGCCGAATCAATTAAAACTTGGCAGGATACAGAACAAAATTAGGATACACCGTCTTTAGATAGAAATGTTAGAAAAATTTATTGCAATTAACAAATTTACTCGTGATTGATCATTACACTACTTGGAGAGATTTTATGAAAGTAAAATTGCCTCGCTGTCGGAAGAATTTTTAATTTTATAACTTTCAAAGGTTCCACGATTAATGTAATTATGCCACTCGAGATTTCTCAAGCCTTCGGAAACTTCGATCACGGTCTTAAAAATTCCGTCGTAGCTCGCCGTGTATCCGAGAATCTATAAAATTTAATGCATAAGAAAATTCTCCTCTCGCTCTCCTGTAGTTCGTCGAAATACTGCCACTTTAATAATTCTGTTCTTCTATGATGATCTGACTAACAATAATCGGAACAGTCCGAAAAATTAAACCAACCACTTTTCCACGTGTAAAAATAGATTTAAAAACAGGGACAATGTCTTTTCATTTAAGATTTCAATTTTTAAAAGAATCGTCTTCTGGAAAATTGAAATTAAAAATTTATGAAGTGCACATTTACCAAGGCAATTTTTAACTTCTCGTTTTAAATGCTCAAGCTCTATTTCATTCGAGAATCACGTCATAATTAATAATTAGTATTAACATTGCTACAATGATCATTACAACTGAAGAATATATTCATTTTTCATTGTGCTTTTATTGCGACATATTTTATCAAAATTAAACAATCTGTTCTACAAACAAGATGTGTGACAATTATAATTATAGGTATATAATAACGTGTTAATTGCAATTATAGTTAAAGAAGAAAGGAATTAATCAAATCAAAGTGTTCTTGTAATCCACTGAAATATCCAGTACATTAGAAATCAGTTAGACATTCTTAACACCCGTATTTGGAAATTTCTAATCAACTCAAACAATTCGTTCTTTTAGATTCATATATAGAAAGAAATTGCTTGTTCGAAAGAGATTGCTTTATTTATATATATTTTCACACGTAGAATCACTCTTTGCTTTGTTATTGCGATTTCAGAGACACTCTGTATGAAATCGTACTTTAAGAACGAACAAACAAACACCAGAACTCTGCTTTCCCTGATTTTAAGACAACCTTTATGATACAAAGGGTAATTTAGGCCACATTTTGAAGTCTCACCCCGGAGGAACGTTGAAAGTGTCGTTCATAAAATATTCATATATATTCTTTCGTCTTTCCCTATTCACCAATCTCAAAAAAAAAAAAAAAAAACATTCGTCAAAAACCAAAGGCCCCGAACTTCGGGAATGATAAATGTAACGTGCGTGACAAAATATTACGGGTCGCATAGAAAATGGTATTATGAAATCCAGTTTATGTGGGAAGCAAAATGAAAGAAGAAGTAAGAGAAAAGAAAAATTGAAACAGCTTGAAACGGACTGAGCTAGGCAACGAAGTTATGCAGAAAGCTCATCTTTTGTTGATTAAATGAAAAGCTGATACGTTGCTTGCCAAACGTGCGGATCGTTCTACCGAACAGTTATGCTTGGATAACTCTTTTCTCCCGATCGTGTTCGTTCCTTTGACATTTTGATAATCCCCGTTTAATGAAACAGTTTCTAAAACTATCTGTTGGTTCCCCGGAGTTCAAAGGGATACTCCGAGCGTGGAATGTAATAATTTGTTGGCAAGCGACTTGCCACGATTGAAAATGAAAATCCATGTCGCTGATTTTTCGCAAAAAGTGTGGCATCAACTTTTCGACTTGCGAGTTTAATCTTCGCGTGAGAAATAATGTCAGTTGGGTTAGTGCGTTTCAGAATCTCTGAAATTCGTTTCAGAATTTTCTGGAACGAAAAATTTTAAGTTCTTATTTATATATAAAACACGTTGAAGATTATTGATAAATGATGGTAAAGCAAGTGCATTTAATTCGTAGAAAAACACACAGCTTCGAATCTCATGATTCGATGTTTTTTTAGTACTATGAAAATTCGAATCGGGATACGATTTGATGTTTCGAAACTCTCGAAAGCATTTATGATCTTGAGTTCTTGAAAGCCCTGATTAGCTTTGATAGACGATGAGTATTCAATATTCTCCATGTATCTAATTTATAAACGAATGACGTATGTGAATTTGGTGTAGGTATATCTCATACTTAAAAATATTAAACATTCATCATCAAAGTGATTTGAATTTATCGTATACATTCAAAGTGCATTTAACCTATCACTACTCTCGCATTTTTGGCGATCAGATTGCTTCCAATTGGTGTTTTAATCATCAAATAAATCTTCACCTTCTTCCCTCCCGATACCCAATTCTACCACTTTGATTTTCTAATTTTTGTAGGAATTTCAAGGTCGAATCTTTTATTTCAGTTTCAAGTTATTCGAATCGTTCGAAGACAAAGCGTTCTTCCGTTTCAGTTTCGAATAAGATGAAACTCTTCTGATAGCATCTTGACGAGCAAAATGGCATCATACCGACGATTACTTAAGACAAACATTATCTCGAAGGATGACAAGGAGAACTGCAGAAACTTTGAATACTAACAATAAGTTTACAATACTTTCCGTGATCTACATCCCTTCATTTAATTTTTCTGCGTCTCGTCCAATTCTATTTTTCCCTGTATCTTCGAATACGAAATGGCGAACGTTTCTTCTTATAGGAGCGAGATCTGACGTTTCACCAAGATCCTTGTAGAATTCTTTGCTCGTTTCTTTTCTCCCATCTCCCAGCTAATCGGATAATTCGGGTTTAGAGTAATTGCCGCTATCTGTTAACAGATCCAACGGATCTGTACGTTTAACCGAACCATTGCACACCGTTACAGAGGAGAAGGGAAAACAATATTACTCTCTCGAGAAGAAGGTACAGCTGTTATTCTTACACGTTTCCCATTCAAATTGAAAAGAAGCTTCTTCCACCTGGTTTGACCGACCCTCGATGAAGACACTTGGCTCGTTCATCAAAAACTCGTAAAGCACAAGCGGCGGTAGTTCGAATGTATATACATATGTACGGCATTAAAATTCAGTTGGAGATAAAAATGGCACTCCATAGAGTGAAACATAGAATTTCTAATGGTTTTTATACCGTAATAGACTTTTAAGTTTTCACTTTTTTCTTTTTTTCTTTTTTGGTAATATTCTTTACAATTGTATTATATTTGGATATCAAATAATTGAAAGCAAATTTCAGAGCGAACGTATCTCATCGATAATGCGAAAATGCGAGTGTTCCAAACAAAAATTACGTCCATACAGTAGAAAACTAGATATTGCAATTTAAGCAGAAAAAGAACGATGAAAGAAGTAAGCGTAAATAAAAATAGTGTAGAGAGCCACCAATAACTTTCCATTTGTTCAGTTATTTTTACAAATCGCTTGAACGCACGCGTANGAAGACTAGATATTGCAATTTAAGCAGAAAAAGAACGATGAAAGAAGTAAGCGTAAATAAAAATAGTGTAGAGAGCCACCAATAACTTTCCATTTGTTCAGTTATTTTTACAAATCGCTTGAACGCACGCGTATAAAACAAACAAATGCAATTTCCAATTTTGCAACGTACATTGTTTGTCGTTATTTTAATGGCCATGCTGCAACGTCCACAAAAATGCTTTAAACGAACAAACTATTTCGACAAGCAAGTTAATTTCAAGAATCGTCGTCGTACAGCTGAAAAATATCCCAATATTTCGATACGCGGTGAAATGTAACTTTGTCATCTCGTCGATGGGTGAAAAATTGCTAGAGAAATGGAATTGTAAAATATACTATACATGTACATATGTATTGTTTAATATGCTATTTGTATATTATTTATTCATAATACTAATTTCTATCATTTATTCATACTTTCTGCGTAGTGTGCTATCGCTTCATCTCCCATATCGACACCCATAACTTTTCCACATTATGTCCCACAAAAACAACTTTCAACACGATTATGTGTAATGCAGCGCACGTGTATACGAAATATTTATTTTCTATGTATCGCAGAAACAAGCAGAAACGTTCGACCACAATTTCGTTCCGTACTGTATGTCAATTTCCAATGTCGATTTTTCATTCGGATAGATACGTTTCAAAGGTTTCTCTACGAAACAAACGATGCGAAACGGGAAAAGCGAAAGCAACGCGGTACATGTTCGATCGGGACCGAGAGAATTCCTCCGTTTGTACTTGATTAAACGCGTGAAGCTCGAAGCTTCTCTGGGAAAATGA
The DNA here is from genome assembly GCA_002806875.1 of Lepidotrigona ventralis hoosana. Lineage (NCBI taxonomy): Eukaryota > Metazoa > Arthropoda > Insecta > Hymenoptera > Apidae > Lepidotrigona > Lepidotrigona ventralis. Next base: position 7,632 of record NIPQ01100318.1, read on the forward strand.
GAAATTCAAAGAATGGACCGCGGAAACGAAACGCGAGAGATCTCAGGCGTGATGAGGCTAACGCGACTAAAAAACGAATGAGTTATCGTACATAAGTGAATTTATGCAAATTCATATTTTTATGAATATAATTATGAAGCCTAAAGAAATAGTCTTGCACTTAGAAATTTCCCGCGAATGCACAGAAATTCGTAATTTATTTGAGCAGCAGCTGGTGCAGTTCAATTGAAAAATTGGTAAAAGAATGTTGATAATTTACTTCTTATGTAACAATTGAAAAAAATTGCCTCCTAAATATTGAGATTGAGACAGGGAATACATACTACATCATTCGAGTTCTACGTTCCACTTGATATTTCGTGAAATTAATAGAAATATTTAGAATGTGAATTACTGAAAATACCATATTTTTTTTGCTTTAAACACACTGCTAAAATTTTCTTTTAAATTTTCGTCCACTTTCGATCGTTCTTCTTTCTTTTATTACTTGTAATAGTCAATGCTTTTATCAATATTGCTTTAGAGATATCAGATATATGGTTGAAGTATTTAATCCACTATTCAATCCCTTAAAAATTGAATTTTCTCATTTTCCTTACTAAAAGTAATTAATTTAAAGCTTTTTCTCTATTTGATCCAAAACTATGCCGAATGAGATTTTTCGCGGTAACAATTACTTTTTGTGAGATGATAACGACATGTGACGTAGAATTTTCCTTCAATATGTAGCTAAAATTTCGGACAAAATTGAAAAAAAAAAGAAGAAAAAGAAACAGACTTCGGGAACGAAATTCAATTTGAAGTTGNTCGTAACAATTATTTTTGTGAGATGATAACGACATGTGACGTAGAATTTTCCTTCAATATGTAGCTAAAATTTCGGACAAAATTGAAAAAAAAAAGAAGAAAAAGAAACAGACTTCGGGAACGAAATTCAATTTGAAGTTGTAGAACTATAAATCACTGATGATATCAACGTGTTTTAATCTTGGCAACGATAACGAATTTTATGGAGCGTATTCCACAGTAACGAAAGGGTTAAATTAATAATTTCCACGCCAATTTGATACACCGTATGATTAATTGAGATAAAATGAGAGATCAGGGTTAGATTGACGAGTCTCGTTTAAGAGTGTTAACAAAAGGGTTAAATTGATAATTTCCGCAATTTGATACCGTATGATTAACTGAGATAAAAATGAGAGATCAGGGTTACATTGACGAGTCTCGTTTAAGAGTATTTTATATATTTTATACATTTGTCCATGCACGCGTGTTTGTTGTATGTGGGAGGGTGAAACGCAACGAAGCAGCCAGCTAAATTACAAAGTCAACGGGGCCATGAGCGAAAACCCCGTAGCCCGGTGGAAGATACTTTTCCCTCCTTTTTTCGGGCCAGTTCACATTTACGGGAACGGCAGCGGCTAGGCGAACACCGGAAAACACATCGGGCGAGCGCTGCGTGCTGACGTAGTTGCAAATAAAACCTACCTGTCCACATTCGTAAATACATTGGACCGTAATGGCGCCTCTTATCGCGGTTTTACCGTTCTTTCCCGGCGGTCACCGAGAGATCTCCCTGCGCGAAGCTTACGCTACCGAGAGACTGTAAAGATCGACCACGATCCCGCACGAGCTCTCTCGCTCGTCGAACCGTATTTCTGACGGTTCACGGTGACGGTTATCTCGTTATCTCGAGGAAGTAAGAAGGGTGTAATTTACAGTTTACGAAGCACGTATTCAGCGGGCAATCGAAATATCAATGTACACGCGATTTGAAAGATGGTTATTTCGTTTCCTTTCGTCTCATTTGCAATCGGATATTTCCCGACGTTCAATGGTTCTGACGATAGTTGCACTGTGAAACAATTGGAGTATGGGAAATATTTGGAACTCCTCTGAGTTCCACTATGATGGCTCTTCGAAAATTTTTGAACGTTTTACTGGATATGGTGACGATTTATTAGGTTTATTTATGGTTTGCTGAATTTCAGTGCGATAGGTTTTTAATAAGGATACGTGCAACGTTGTGCACACATAAAATGAGAGAAAAAAAATGTAAAAATCGCTGTATCTATGTAATATACGATAATATAACAGAATAGTATAATCATAATAATATAATAATATAATTGTCAAGTTCGGTTGAAAATTTTCTGTGATCTGATCAAATGATAACCTATCATTTGATGTCAAATCAAAACTGTTGTTTCGTTCCTATACTGATGAAGAAATTTTGGAAAAATATTAAAAAAATATTAAGAGGACTTCAGGCTTCACTTATTTCTCGTAGAAACAAATAAATTAAATTTGAAACTAAATCTTTGTTGCTACATTATATCTCGTCCATGATTGCAAAGTTGTCAAAATATGATTTGAATTTGTCTACGGATGTTGCTTGAACGTTTTTTTTAAAGAATTCCTCAAGATTTTCCCGAGCATGAAGATCAAAGCCTGTGGTGAACTCTGAGCTCGTGTGAAAAATGATCTAAAACTGTTGAGATTACTATCCCGGGCTCGTATACAATAGGCAGAAGATGTTCTAGAAAGCATTCAGCCGACTGGATACCCGCCAACTCATCAGTAATTGCGGGAGGCGATGTTAAATCAAAAAAGTGTAGCCTTTCCCAATTCGACTCATCAAGCCTTGCACCGATTACACGTTGAATTTCAATTTAACATCGAATCGTTTTAAACGCGATGTCAAACGATGAATCGAAAGATCGATAAGTCATAATGATACTTGCTGCCAACTTATTTTATAAGCCATTTTGCTCACTCTTGTGGCTATTGAATTACGCTTGCATTAATATAGAGATTTGTTAGATCTCTTCAGAAAACTTTTCTTTTTTTTTTTTTAACAAAATCAGTTTTTCAATCTGAAAAAATTGCCGCGATCGGTAATCACTTTGAAAGCTTGGTGACGAGTTTTTCATAAAAATTCGTACGAATAAAATGAAAAATATATAATGGATGCGTTTTTCGGTAGTTTAAAAAAAAAAATTTCCAATTTCGATCTTTTAATTCCAGCGAGAGAAGATTGAAAGGATTCATAGTCACGTTTTATGCGTTTACAAAATGTTTTATTTATGACAGTAAAAATATCGATTTCGATACGAAGTCGAATCGTGGATATGATTTTTGCCAACTCACTAGTGATGTTTCTATATTATAAATTCCACTTCCATGTCGTCAACAAACAGAATATGCTTTTCATTTTATATTCATTATGAATTCATTAATTCGTGAATTAATTTTTCTCAAAATTAGAACGATATTATATCGAAAGATATATATTTCGTCGTATCGAAGATATATATGTATTTTAATATTCGAATTATTGAATCAGATTTTCTGCTAATAACCAAAAAAAAAAAATCTTCTACGTGGCAAACATTCTATTTATTCTATTTTATTATCGTTTTCTTTGTGCTACAGGCGCAAATATGCAAATTTTTACATTTTTAATTGAAAAATTTATACAAGCATAACGACATTATACTGTTCAGTTTAATTTACGAATCATTCTGCTTTACTTTTTCACAATTGACCAAATTGCAGTTTGAATATTCAAACATACGGAAAATAGAAATTCGCGTGAAGGAAAACTCCGATGTATAGTATGATTCCATTCATCTGTTAAAAAGCAGAGAAATATATTTCAATTGTCAGAAAAGTGATTCGTAACAAACGTTTCATTTTCCCTTTCGTATCGATTCGTCGATTCGATGTCACATTGTTAAAAATCGTGTCATCCTTTCCTAGTTTAGCTCGTCTCTTCAGTTATTTCTTTTTTCTTTCTTTCTTTTTTTTTTCATTTCTCCGTATATGGAACTCTAGTCGCAATTCGTTTAGTGAAAAATCTGTTTTTCGACACGTTGCTTTGACGCCGCACTGTTTTAATTTCCCAAACGACCGTCCGAGTAATTAAAAACGTTTCCAAGTGACATCCTCGTTGCGGCGTGAAAGCGTTTTAAAGGAACGAGAAAGATTTACCGATGGAAACCGACCGGTGTGTGTCTCTTACGACTTGCTTCGTTTTAACCGTGCAATTTGTTTCAAACTGTTCATTCAGTGAGAATTCGATACGGCTAACCCCCTCGTCTGTGCAAAATCTTATGCATCGCGGATGCACGAGGTAACAGTCGTAAATGAGATCAGTTCGATCGACCAATATCTGTCGAGTTCCGTCTATACAATTTCTCACGACTTGCTCCGTCCTCCTGCAATCGTGATTCGATTGCAAGTTTTAGAAAATGCCTCGTTTTCCTTGAGAAACGAACGATGGTCTTCATTACGAGGCGTGTAGCGTCCCGAATAAATCAGTTTTATAAAGATATTTATAAAGAATTATTAGAATATTATATTAAGAGAATAATTTAGAATATTATAATATTATATAGGATAATTATATTTAGAATAATTATTAGAATATTATAAAGAATTATTAGATATATTATTAGAATATATTTATAAAGAATTATTAGAATTCGAGCTGATTCTTTATTGGACCTTATTGTTCCTTATCAATTTCTCCAGTAGATTCAGTCACTATTCGCTAAAGATTAAATAGTTTTGACATTCATTTATATCTGTTAACACAGTGAAAACTATAATTTTTAATTTCCTTCAAGTTACCTCATTGTTCCGTATTTTCTCGTTAATTCCATTTTCATTTCTTTCTGTCGTTATTTAGCTGCGAATTTTATATTAAAAACGTTTTTCATTTACCTGATATCGAAATTTCTGATGAAGTACTTGTCAACTGCGAAATATCTGTTTCTGTTGAAATCAGTTAAAGCAGGTAATGTGCTCACTGATGGAAACCTGTTTTCGACGTACCTGTGTATATCTCGGACCACTTTATAAAATGGTAATTGATATTTTCTCTCAATTTCATAGTCAATTCTATAATATCAGTTGTATTGCTTGTTAAATTCAGCGAATGATAATACGGGCTCTCCGTAAGTTTCGCTTAATTTTAATAAAATATGTCTACTTCTACGACACTTCTTTCTCACTTACACATTAATTATACTATGAAATTGCACTTGTAACATATTAATTCTTTAAATGAATTTAGAACTTTAAAAAACACTTTAAACTACGCTCGAAATTTACCGTAATCGGCATACAGTTGTAAAACTGTGTTGAAATTATTTTGCCAAACTACTCTAACGAGATCGGGATTGCATTACGTGGCACAAACTAAGTACACCGTCGGATTCGATTCAACGGAATGGAACCTGTACGATTATTGTCACCGATTTATTAGTGTAACTAGGAAGGCTTGACGGTGTATAGATCATCCCAAGCATCGAAATTAAGCTAGTATAACCAATTGCTTTACTTGGTCGTCCTGGAAACAGGAATTTCGAAGCTCAGTCTGAAATTCCTCGGCCAGTTTCTGCTTCTCGTCTCCGTGTCTTGTGTCGTTGTTCACAGTTGTATCAGAGAGACATTATTAGCGGTTGCAATTCGGGCGAAAAGCGATTAGGAAGCGAGTGCCATTAGACAGAAGCATTAGAGACACGTTTTGCTGTAAAGGCTTAAAAATGTCGAGACGCTGCCAGAAATTTCGGGGAATTCGAATCGCGTCTCGGGTGTTATTAATGTTTATTATGAAAATGTAATACAATTTTTTTTTTAAAAAGTGTTGGATGGTTTCCAAAGTCTCTTTGGACTAGAGATTCATACTGTCGTACTCTGGCTAAAGTACATTGGGTCAAGTTATGAGACTTGGCCAAATTGACAAAAAATTTTTTTGAACGCAATACGAATTTCGCAGATTTGTGAGCTTTATTTTACAAAAACTGAAATATTAGAGGCACGGCTGTTACGTGAAACTAAGTTGTTAAAACTACCAGATAATAGTTATATTTCAAGTTTGGCTTTGGATATGGATGAAACTGAAATTTCTGATCTGCAGAAACTACTTCAACTATTATTGAGCGTACCACTTAATATCGAGTAAATTATTAAAAAGAACGTCGTAAAAGAAGAAATAAAACTCCTTCTTCAAACTAAACTTTATTCAATTTTAGATTATTATGGATTGATCAAACAATCCTATATAGTAATCTTATTTTAATTTTTCGAAGAATCTCAAGTATTAAAAAAACTGCTACACTTTTTAACTCACCCTGTAAACCAGAGAGTTAATTCACAGTCAAGATTAAATCGCAAAGAAATTAGAATTAGTACAAAATACTCGGGTAAATTTAGGTTCTGAGACTTGTTGAAAAAAAAAGAAAGCCGAATTACATGCTGCTTGACTACTTGCAAGTATTCTGCCTAGATATTCGCGGAGTGTTTGATTAGTTACACAGCCTTGAAACGTGATCCGGGTTCTCGAAATCTCAACTATCAAAAGATACTCGTCTCAAGAACCCGAGACCTAATCCAAACAACTTCGACTTGACACGAGTATCGGCTGACTCGGGATTTGCAGTGTTTTTGCTCTGAATAGAATGGAAGCCGGTGAAACTTTCTGAACGAAGAGAGATGAAACGAACCGAATCGAATCGAATCGAATATGAATAACCGTCCCGTGTACTTTCTGTAAAAGTACGTGGTAGTTCCTCACGTAGCTTCCGTTTCCGAGGAAATTATTTATGCGACGCTAACGCGCGGAAAGGGCTGGAACTTCGAACCTTAAACAATTTATTGGATCGCATGAGTGCGTACGCGACTACTTATCGTTCCCCAGGAACTGTCCGGGGAGGCGAACGATGATAAACGATGTCGTAATGCCCCGGGCAAACGACTCTAGCCGATCTCACGGACGAGTTTGCCCGGGTCTCTTTCAATTCACCGTTTGCGTCGACGACTGTAGCTTTGAAATTTATCTTTAACTCACGCCGTTTCGCGAAAATTAGATGTCTTGCACTTCTTTGAAATGTTTGCGAAACCTTCGTTCGAGACGGCAGGGGAATGTTCGGTGGAATATTTTGGCATCGATCGTTTAATTCAACTCGAGTCGGTTATATATACACGGCTAGGAAGGGCGAAAAACGCGTGCACATTTTTCAAGTTTACGACAATGAGCCGGGAAATTTAAAGTGGAGTGTGCTCAGACCGTATGTATGTGTGTACGTGCGTGGTCTCGTAAGAAAAATATTTCGAGGAAATTCTATTTTTGCGACGGTATCGTCGACAACTCGATCAATGCTAGCTACCTTCCCACCCAAAACGTAAGTGAACTACGTTCTTGCGATCAGCCGATACAACGTGTACACGCCAAAACGATAGAGCTCGAAATGAAATTCAATTTAGTAGTAGTGCAAGTGATTATTCCTGTCTGGTCTCTTTCTGCAATTTGCAGGGCGAGGACCTCGCGCTGAAATTAAAACCAGGGAGTGTTTCGCGGCCGATCTCTGTTGCGAATCGTGTCAGAAGTCGGGAGTCTTGCTCTTCTGCATGCTTTTAATAAATAAAAGGGAAATGAAGATCCTTCGCTTCGCGAGAGAGCGACGGAATTTCATAGACATGGACGTGGATATTATATTTCTGATGGGTTGACAAAAGAGTACTAGTTGAATTTTAATTGAAATAATACGAACAGAATGACGAGATACGCATCATTTTCAGAGTATTCCAGAATGAAAGCTAAATGAATGAAGCATTCTTTAATTTTGTCACTTTCAAAATAATTCATGTTACTCGATGTCCCTTTCCCCCTTTAAAACACAGTTCAATGGCATTTAATTCCTTCCAATTTTACATTTTGTCGTCTTTAATGGATTCAAATGATCGTTGAATGAGTAAACAAATGTAAGGATTGTAAATGGAACAAAACACGTTATTATCAATTTTCATTCTGTTTAACTCTGTTTCCACTTTGAATTTCAATGTGACAAGTATCTTTTTTGTAAAATTTTCACTTGTACCTTCTACATTAATAATTTTTATTTATAACCCAGCAAGACACAGTATTCTGCAAAATTCTCTTTTTCAAACGTGTCCCTTTTTTGAGAGTATTTGTATTATTGAAAGCAAAATGAGGAACATCTTCCTGCGAAAATAAACGATTTTGGAAATTCGGCTTTGTAGACATTCAGCCGTCAAATTGCATTTCGCGAGCATTCCTGCGTACTTTGACGAAATCGAATCTATTAAAAGCGCACAGATCCCCCCTCCCCCAGCTGGGATGTGCTAACAAAACTATTAAAACTACGAAATTTAATTTAAAAATTTTTTATCGCTCGGATGATCGTGTTTCGATGTTTCTCGCGCGTCTGTATTCGGATTGAGCCCGAACGCGCGAGTTCAATTATTCCGGCCTCGGAATTCGATCTTTATTTTGACTATGTAACGTGCCAGGTTTGTACAATCAAATTCCTTGCGCGTAATACGCTTACATTTAAAAAAAAAAAAAAAAAAAAAAAAAAAAAAAAAAAAAAAAACAAAAAAAAAANTGAAAAACAACTCCGATGCAAACGAACAACATATCGCTTCAGCGATCTTGCAATAATTGCAATGGAATCTCGCGACAGTCACTTTGTTTTTACAACTTTGTTTTTACAAGTCACGAAAATGAAACGCGGTAAAAAGTGAAACGAGAGTGGGGATTGAAATGATTCGAACTTTACCAGCAGAAGGCACAAGATTTTCTAAAATATCGAAATTGACAGGCAGAGGCCGGAATAAATTATTAGTAGACTGCGGATTCTCATGCATTTGTGGGAAATTTAAAGATGCAAGAATGCACGCAATGCGTGTAATATGCAGAAACACACGTATAAAATATTCAAACCGGAGTATTTACCATTTTCTCTTATATATATCTTCAGCTTGTAAAATTTTAAAAAAGGCAGTCCGGTTATTACAAATTCACAGTCACATCCCGGTGTAAATTCAAATTTTTCTAATTTTTCCAAGTGTTTATTTTCATTGTTGTAATTTCATTTATTATTGATCACGAGCGAGAAGTGGCAACTTTCGTTTATTAACTCTCTGTGGGCCGAATTGTTTTCATGACTATAAAAAAATTTATGTAACAAATGTCATTCTGCAAACAGAGATTAACAATAAACTCAGCAGTTTCAACGATTTTATCATAACCAATACATTTTGTAACTCTGAAGTGACAGTGGCTTACAACGTTTGCACTTGTGTGCAAACTCCAAAAGAAGAATTGTTCCTTGGAAAAAAAAAATTAAATTATTTAATAAAATTTGGATATGTCAGCGTGTGACTTGAAAAATGCACGGAGTTTAGCCCGTAGCGGTTTAAATCAAATCACAGAAATCCTAATAAGGGGAGAGAGTGTCGTGCAGTTTTAATAGCTAGATCCGTCGTCGGAGTCGGGCAATTAGCCGATTATAATTCGAGTAAAGGAATTGGCGGGTGGTGTGGCGTCGCGATTCGAAAGTCATCATGCGGGTGTGTCTCGTTAACGTCGCATCAATATTTCTCGCAGGGTCTTTATCCGATGCCGACGTCGAAATCCGATAACAAAGGACAAGCCAATTCGCGGAGCGTCGCTTATAATACGTTCCTCGGGCCATTGTCTCGATGAAATAAAGCCGAAGCGAGGAGAGGAGACTTTTTCTATCAGGCCAGCGACAAACGTATCTCGGCGAGCGTCTCATCACGCTCCGTCTCTCCCTCTCTCGCTCTTCTCAGTCAGCCTTGGCCAGTCGGTTTCTCTCGGTCTTGATGGGATGTTTGCAGAGGCCTGTGGGGCGTTTGCGCGCGTCTCGGCCGCACGCCGCGGCCGAGACGAGCGGAATCGAGCCGAGCCGAGAGTCCTCGTCTAACTGCGAGAGCGAGTCTCTCCTTCCTCTTGGCGCTGGCGGCGTAGTCTGCGTCTCTTTATTTCACGGCTACCTCGCAGATAAGAGCGCCACGGGATAACAGCTCTTTATTATATACGGTAATAGGCGAACTTCAAGCCTGGAAACTTAGCCGTGCCGCCCATTTTCCGCTGGATAAGATGCTTCCTTTTCCTCGACGTTGCGAGCTTCATACTCTGTCTCCTGTATACCCGACTTTCGGCCCTTGTACACATAAACACACACACACACACGCACCCTGCCCTTTTAGACATTCACCCCGTCCTTCACTTGTGTCTCACCAAGTACACACGAGCCTAATTCGAGAATTGAAATCACGCTTTTGCCGATACGTTCCACTTTTTTGTAACTTGCGATATTTTTGAATGTGGTCGATATTAGGTTATCTGCTTGCAATGGTTATTAAACTTGGATGAGCTTTAACGTGATGTACGAAATCATTTTTTTTATCACATCGTGTGCTCATCTGTAGTCAACACTGTACTTACATAGCACGAATTAATTGTACGTATGTTTCTTTTTGTACGATGTTAAAGCCAACTGTTGTACGATCAGCGCTTTTATTTATACAGTTATTAACTCGATCTCGGTCAACGACATTGCGTTTTCGTCAGTCTCGAATGTTTTTCAAAATATTCTATCTATAAATCGTGGGGACCTTTAAACGATAACAATTAAAATATGACGGCGATTGAAATATGCGATGATAATTAAAATATCACGGCTCTATTCGGAGAGAATTAATTTCAACAGAAATATTCTGTCTTCGTATTAATAATGTCGAAACAGAAAAAAATAGTAAAATTCCTTCTACGATTTTTGTTAACATCGTATAAAACGAAGTGATGAGGCTGAACGAAATATGTAAGTACGTGTATATACACGCGCGTGCACGAGGAGATGAGATACTCGAAGGATCCTCGGTTCTCGTGCTGGCGAAGCATCGAACGGTTTCGATGTAAATTCCGATCGTGTAGCTCTTACCCTTTTACTGTAAAATGATCCGCTCGAATGGAGCCGCGGGGGATAAATAATAATTTTCTCGCGGTTCTCTGCTTTCTTCACGTTGCAACAATTCACAGAGAACGAGTAATTACAATAATGTAATACAATTATATTGGTGCAACGTTCTGCCACGTTATTCTACATTTTCTGAATTTTCGTAGTTTACCCGGTAATTTTCGTTCTCTGGGGAATGAAACATACAGGATAAAATCGTGGTAAAACCGACCGGGAAGTAATTCTGCATGCAAGAATAAGTTAAAAATTTAAAAATGANTGTGGTAAAACCGGCCGGGAAGTAATTCTGCATGCAAGAATAAGTTAAAAATTTAAAAATGATTTACAAAATTTCTGAAACGAATGAAATTTCTTCATTCGAGCTTCTGTTTCTCTTTTGTTTCCTTTTTTTTTTGTTTTTTGTGGAAATTTCGTAGATTGGTTCAAAGTTGTTAATATATTAACAACAATATCTTTTACAATACGAATATATCTTATAAATTCTTTGTATTATTTTTGGAGTAACACTATATCGCGCTACATTACAGTGATGTTATGAAGATATTAAACAAAAAAAGAAAAAATACTATACTACTTGCTACAGTTCTATATA
>NIPQ01100339.1:0-40034 GCA_002806875.1 Lepidotrigona ventralis hoosana
TTTTTTTGACTGATAACTGTTGTATCAGGAAACATTCTTAATCGCGTATAGTAGCATTATGTGTGTGTCTATTTTTATCAATAAATTCTGACATGTGAAATTAAATTGTAATCTCAGCTTTACAAGTGGACACGAGTTTACAACGATTTCGATTGGAAACTGCCTGCAAAGAGATTCGATTGTACTTTATGTGGAAGTTCCGTAGAATGAAAGTCAATGGAACTTGGATCAAATATTTTCATTGAATTGTAAATGGTCTCTGCTTGTGACAGTTACACGAAATGGAGGAAACGTTAACGTGATACGTGTGTTCCAATCGATAAAAAATTCTTGCCCGTCGTTGACGTAATCGTAATTCTTACCATTGATATCCTTTGAAATCCTTCGAAAATAAAAAGTAGCTGAAGGGAGTATTAAATTCCAGTGGAAGATTCCTTTCCGCTCTGATTAACGTTTGTGTTTTTGCTAGAAATTTAGAGGTACAGAGATTGCAAGCACTATGTACACACGTTTCTTTGTCCATTTGCTCGTTTGATCGCATGCTCATTTATTAAATCATCTCTGCATATTTTAGAATCTTAATCGAAATAATTTTTTAGAGTCTTACTTTTTTGACATGTTTATCTTTAATGATCCATGTTGCAAGTTATTATATTATATTTTATTATAAGTACATCTTTCCTCTTATTATTCAAATCTGTGTTTTACTTTTGAAGTACATATATGTAATTCTATCGTGATAATATTTTAATATAATGTTAATATTTTTTATTTTTAAGACATTCAAAAAATCTGGACAAACATTACTCATTTTTAAAGTTTTCTGTTTTTTTATAATGTTTATAAATTATTTCGCGCAAACTATAAACGCATGCTAGTATCATTTACTGCTGGACTAACAAAAATTTCTAATTTACTGTTCCTCTTGTAATTTTTTAACACATTATTGGCTGGTTACCAGTTACTCGTGTTTTGATACACAGATGTTAAAAAGCTTCCAATCAAGAATGTATTAAGAGTGCTAGTTCTTTCTTTTCTTTTGAATTTTCAAGAACAACTGAGAAACGTAAAGATACATTTTAATCATAACGTACTTTATTTAATAAAATGCATTCACCGAATGCTAATTTTCTCAAAAAGAGTATCAGTTGAACAATCTTATTTGGTCGAAAATAATCCCAGTTGTTATGATTATATATCTGAGAACCGAGTAAATACAAACCATCGATCGTTGTTTCTTCATGCTAGAGGATTAACTATGACGTTTAGATCGTTTTACGTACGTGATGTACACAAGTTGTGTACGTTATGATTAATGGGATCAAAGTAAACTATCGTTGTACTCACTTTATATAAATATACGACGAATCATGAATTTATGCACGATAAACTGAGATCATTTTCAAGCCGTTCGGTATTTTTTTTTCCAGTTTGCTTCATACCGATTCATTCATTTTCTATTTTCTACCACTCTTGAAAAATCGGCAAGAAAAATACACACATCGCATGGGAGTGAAAAAGAAAGAGAACCAACAGCGGAAAGCGGCCATTCTCGATCGAAGGGTTCTTTTTTTTTTTACTCACGACTAATGAAATCATTTTATAGCCGGTCGATAAAACACTTCAGTTTGTAGACTCGCGTTTATACGGTGAAAATATTTTTTGCCGTGCTCTATCGATCGTTTTAAATGTGAAGAAAGGATTATTTTGGTAGCTTAACCAGTGAATTTGTCGGAAAACCATTCCACCTTGGATTTTAAATAATTTTTTTTTAGTTCATATTGTTATACATTTTTTTTTAAACTTATGTTATACATTTTCTTAAAATTTGTTATTTAAGTTTATTTATTTATGCATGTATAATATACAATAGTGAAAAAAATAAAAAAAAGTGGTCGGTCAAACGACAATGTCTTTGAAAAAAATAACATATGATATAATCGATAAACTACTTCTTTTAGTAGATTACATTAAAATTTTTTTCTAACTACTTTATTATAACATAGAAAATAGTATTAATCTAAACCTAATTTTTATCTTCTGTTAATTGTTTATAATTGCTTTCTTTCATATTAATCTTATTCGGTCGCCGCATCGTGAAATGGCTGCTGACATATACGTTGCATAGATGCACAATTATAAGCATATGTCATGTATAAGCAGAATTCACTGTCACTGTAATGGTATCTACAATTTTTTGCGAATATGTTAAAAATTGTTCATTATATGTTTTTAAAAATATAATCTTTATTTTCAATCCAAAATACTCTGATATGTGAATATGTCATTTCGGGTAATGTATCGAAGCATTGGCTGCCGGCCGTTTTACAACGTGACCATCGCATAAAATTCAATCTAAATCTAATTTTTATCTCTTATTTATAATTTATAGTTACTTTCTTTGTTTTGTATATTACAATAAAGTGATGAGAATAAATCTGAATGTAACTTAGAAAAAGAAGTAGCTTGTTGATAAATGACACTCTATTTTACTTCTTTCAAGGACATTGCGGTTCTGCTATTTTATTATTTTTTCACTGTTTGTACGATTAAAAAAGGTCCCACAAAAATCCAAAGTAGAGTGGTCCTTCGACAAGTTCACATCCTAGACATTGCGTCGGTGATATTATTGCAGATATTAAACGTAAAAACACGAAATAGGTCAGAGCACAATTAGAACGGTTGCCTTTTTAAAGAACCGTGAAGTTTTTTTTACGAGAATTTTAAAGAACAGTGAATTATGAGATTTCAACAATTTTCATGTTTGACCATTGTACATTGTTGTCATTTTATTAGCCAGCTTCAATTGTTTCATCTTTTAGTTTTATTTAGTAAAGCACGAATTATTTTATAAAATAATAAAATTGAAAAATTTTACTTTTTATATAAAAAAATTGATCGTAAAAGATATATCTTTTAATTTAGAAAAAAAAAAGAAACTAAACGACAGTTAAGTCTCATAGATCTCTTAAAATAATGGGCTAAGGAGGTAATAAGGACATAATATGACAAAAATGTAATTTACTTTCAACATTGTATATTGTATAAAAGTAATGTTTTTATTTTCTAAGAATTCTTATTCTAGTGAAAGAAGAATCTAGTTATCACAGCTGTAACAATATTGTAACTGTTATAACTTTAACTACATGATTGACATCATGAATTGAATTTGATTCTAATACTCGTTATTTTTGCATATTTCATAGATAAAAATATATACACCTAGAATATATGTTCTGAATTATTGAAAAAATATCGTAGAGGGGATTAAGAATAAATTTCTATTCTTTGTTTAGGAAAGAAAATTTAAATTGAGATTAAATTGCTATTATATGTATATTACTTTTAAGTATTTAAGATATCTAATTTATTTTACACTGTTTCTAATATCTATTATTACTAAAGCAATGAGGCACTTGATTATCGTTATAATTACATTTTAAAAGCACATTTTTCGAAGTTTATAAACGACTTGTATAATATTCTAATTTTTTATGAATACTATCTTCTTGCAATCACTTTGATATTATCGTCATTTTTATTATATAATTTAAATAGGAAGATATGCAGTAAGATTTAGAATCTATATATCATATGTATATAATCTATATATGATATATATATCATATCACTCTTGAACTTCGAAAATGATTTTTGTTCCTTATTTGATGATTATCGATTATTCTTTTTATGCAATCTAATGTCTGTAAATATACATGATCATTCATTAATAGTAGCAATGTCATCATTTTCATTAGATTTACTTGACAATAAAACTTGATTTTCTTCTCCACTGAAACCGTGTTTAATATATAAGAATATGCCAATAAAAGTAATTAAAACGCCAATACAAGCAATGCCATAGCTAGTTATGCTACCCAAAGTTTCCAAAATATTGATAAATTTAATTATATGAGCATAATCAGCTGTCAAATAAGCTTCTTGAGTAAACCATAACATGGGTACAAATGTCGTCTTAATGTTTTTAAACATTCTGAAAATGAAATAATAATTGTATAAATCTGTTTAAATTTCATTTCAATAAATTACGTAATAAAAAAATAAAATAAGACTTACGACATCGTAGGGTCATGTTGCACCAACAAATTTAATTGTAACTGTGCATGCACGTTCAATGGAACGCCAGTTTTCTATAAAAAAAAGTTTTCTATATAATACTTGTATATAATACTTGTTGATATTTATTGTTTTGCAATAATTACCGGTTCTATGGATATTGAAAGTTCGTGTTCTTTTTTATTTGGTTTCATTCCGTTGATATTTTCTCTATAACTTGGATCAGCCAAATAAAAGTGTGGTAAACTAATAAATGCTGGAGCACCCCATTTGCATAATGAAATATTTAAAACTCCAGAGGGAATGTGTTCGCTTTCATAATAACATAGACGCGATTCTACTTTTGTACCATTATCAAGTATTGTATCATCACTAACATATTTAACTCCTGTTAATCCTTCATAAACGGTTGTATTTTCGTATGTTACTGACATACTCCTATTACACAATTATTAAAAAAAATATATATATATATACACACACAATATGCATTTATTTTCTTCAATTTTAATAAAAAATTAAACTTACGTGCAAATATCAGGAACAAAGAAAGTAATAGTTTTATTGTTAGGTAATGGTGGCCACAAATCACCATTTGTTCCTTTCACTTCTCCACAATTTTTAGGATAATAACTTACTCTACTATTAAAGTTCCATTCTTTGACTATTCCTACATCGAGTAAATTGGATTTACCAGTTAGCATATTAAATGTTCCATCATATGATGCAGAACCATTTCGCTACAAATAAGATGTTATAAAAACACTTTTGCAATTATATCTCTACTTTAATATTAATTTACCTCATAAAACCAAGCAAATTTGTTATATGGAATTTCACTGAAATTCATTTTTCGTGCAATTTTTAACATTGTATCTTCATATCCTTCAAAAAGTAATTCATTAACAGATTTTGTAATTATTAACTTTTGTCCTATAACTTTCATTATTCTATCTACTAGATCACGGAAAATAGGTTTTTTTTGTCTTAACGCATAGGCAACACTCTAAAAATATTAGAAAAAAGAACATATGATAATAAGATGAAGCAACATTCAATATAAAACATATAGTAGTACTAAAAGATGCGTACAGCAGTTATTGGATTTATATTAGTTATATTATCATTTAAACTTCCTACTGATAAAGATTTATCAAAATGCCATACTCTTTTCCTTTGATATGTTATGGTATCATTGTCATTCCATATTTGTCCTACCTTATAATCAACTTCCCTGTGAATAAAAAATTGCAAAATGTTGTGTATAACTTAATTAATAAAAATCACAATATACGATGTAAATTTTATACCTAAATACATAAGGACCTATTTCCACAAAATTTGGTTTTGCTTTAGATCCATTATTGGAAATAAAATCTTCTTGGTTAGTTAAATTGAACATATATATTTTCAGATACATAGGAATAGGTGTTTCTTTCCAGAGCTTATAACTTGTGGATGTTGGTGTTAAAGATAATTCCTATAAAAGAATATATAAGCAATAATGAGAACTATGAACTATAATTTTTTACACTTACTGCATTTAAAATTGATGAATAAATCATAGACCAACAAATTCCAATAGTTAATCCAGAAATTATTAATACTAAACCTATTGAGAAAATGATAACAAGTTTTTTACCAATCGTCATCATTTTATTTGATTGTTTTGACCTGAAAATGATAATAACAATATAATTATATAAATAGAAGTATTTGTATTAATATCATATGTTTGTTAACTGATTAGTAAATCTCAATTAAATACATTTTATTATATTATGAATACAAATTGAATATAATACTGTATCATGAATATAATGGTTAAATAAGTGACTTTCTAGTTATAATATTTTTTATTTAAATATACGAATGATGTGATCCTTATTTTATCTATTTTTAGCGATGTAAATCAGTACACAGTAAAAATTATGGTATCAGAAATAAATATTAAATGTAACATACCCAAAACAAGATTATGGTAGCATTATTTAAAATATCTTCCAAATAATTATAATGTAATATCATAGAGATAAAAGATAAATAATGCTGAGCACGCATTAAGAAACATTTTAAATATTTTTATTGCAATATACAGTTAATGAGAAACAACGATGGTCTGTCCAGACGTTTATATAGACATGGACAGTAAATATTATATCTGCGCGTGATGCATTTTAGAATACAAGCGCCAATATTTGAAAACTTATTATCTTTTTTTCGTTTCTTATAAGTATGATAATTGAAGTTTGATAATTCTGTAATTATAAAATACCAATGATTTCTTAATTTTGAAATGACTCTACAATCAGTAGTGAAACTTACACGGAAGTTTCTTTTGCATAAAAATTGTTCTTATTAAAAATTCTACTTTTAGTCAATCAATTTATAAGTATTTACAAATATTTTGCAAAAATTCTCTGCAAATTCTTGATACATCAATGATTACTTTTTTCCAATAACGTTTTAGAGATAATAATATATTATATTAATTTTTTTTATTTCTTGCAATATTCACTTTATTCATTTGAATTTGATGTGTATTTTTTACTTTCATGTTAATTTCATGTTAATTTTCATTTTATTATTTTATATTATAGTTATATAAACTATAAAAAACTATAAACTAGTATAAATTATAAAATAGTTCGAATCATTATATAAGTGTTGTGCATGAGTTCTTCATTCTTTGTTTTTTTTATCTTAAATTTTAGATTATGAAAAATAATCAATTACATATAAAACGAGTAGTTATTGACTTTATACGTATATTTGAAAAAATCATATTTATGCATGTATATTCAGTTGTCTAATCGCTTTCTATTAATGCCAAAACGAGAATTTGCATTTGCTACTTGCATAAAGAATAGTACAAAGTTTAATGAAATTTTATAGACGGAATTTTATAGATTCTTTGAAAACAGAAAAAGCAATGCTAATAAGCTCGAAGTAGAATATTTTTACTGACTTTGAGTATTGTATTGTCTTTTCTGTTGTTCCAAGGAATAATAAATAACGAGAAACCTTTTTATAAAAGTAAAGATTTAATTTCATTTCATTATTAGCTGAAATCCATTTAACGAAAACATTTGAGAATCGGTAATTTGTAGATTAGTAGATTATTTATTATCATACATTGAACAAAGTTCAAGTTCGACCAATTATCAAAGCTAATTAATTGTAAAATAAGTATGGAACTAGATAGTGAACATAATTTACAGAATACGCGAAACATATTATTTGAATAGTTTCACTTGTATTTGTATAAATAGTATATGAATTAGATATTAGTGTAAGTAGGTATGAATCAGAATATTAGTCATTCAAGTATAAATTAACCATTGAATTTTAACCAATGCATAACGAGATTACGCGAAAATTGACAAATCTCAATAATTTCATTGTTTATTAATCAACAATTAACGATAATTAATCAACGATAAAAAAATATATAATGAATTAAGTATAAAATGTTATTCATAATAAACTATAAATTACTGAACTACTACTTTACTCTTTAATTACTTTATAGTTTACTCTAAATTAAATTTTGTTATTTTATTAATGAGTAAAAGTATTTAATCGATTAAATAATCTATTTAAGACTAAACATATTGGAACATATTGTTGTGAACATAATGTACTGTTTTAATGTATTAAAATGAAGCGAATCTCTTTGGAAATATGTGTAAGAACATCGGTGAAAGTTGAAGAAAAGTAGGCGAGTACTATAAACGCGTAAAGCAATATTTAAAACTGGAAAGAAAGTGCCCGCTGGAGAGATATATACGAGAGTCAATGACTTTTAAATAACACTTTATGTTTACATATATTACTGATTTTATTAAATTTCTATTTATATAATATATTATATATTTATATTTTGATTGCTAGCTATTTTATTAATTTAATTACAAACGATTTTTTCCATGGTGTAAGCCAAGTCGTTGATTAAGTAAGATTATATTTAAAAAATTAAAAACATACAGCTACGAAATAAATAAAAGATGATTGACCGAAATTGGAGTTCATAAAAATAATTATAATTTAGATAGTAAAAATAATTACAAACCTGCTTAATTATTAGATGAGTTTTATTAAAAAATAGATGTAACAGTGTCGTAAAATATTATCACTAGTCACAGACCGCCGCACTTTTAAAATATGTGAATTTTATGTCCAATAGTAACGAAAGATTACACGACGACTGGCCTGCGCAAAACCTTCGACTGATTACTTCGGAAGAGTGAGAAATTGTTGAAAGAGGAGGGATTGTTTGATAATCAAACAGCTCATCATTAAAGCAATTCCCCTTTTTCAGTCCACTGTCTATTAGATTCAAATAATTCAAATTTCCAAATACCAAAAGAGTGTATCTTAAATTGTGTATATATCTTCGTCTTAAAAAATACTACATAAGTATCTTCCAAAAATAAATATAGGAATAAAGAAATATTTTTAAAGTATTTTGAATTATTATATAATTTTATTTAACATAATTTCAGCATAAAAAAACATTGTATTATATATCGGTGCATATAAATCTCATAAATACGATGAGATAAATACGTCATTGGACCCTAAAGATTATTATTAGAGTGAGAAATTAAATAAATAGTATGTAACTTATACAGAAAGAAAATAATATTTTTTGTTTTACTTGTTAAAAAATTCATGATAAGACGATACCATAATGATGACAACAATGCTATTTGTACGTTATCTCAACTTATAGCGACAGTATTATTTATATCTTCTTGAAATTGTGTGCGATCACGTAGTCTCGCACACATTAGACTATATTCTAATACACCAATTCGAATATTCATTTCGGAAATTTCAGTTTTCATTTTAGTAATTGTCTTTTTTATATTTATGAGCGGCGCTATAAGAAAATCGATGAGTAAGACATTTTTTACATAATATAAAATTAAAGTCACTTACTTCCATCTGTCATACTCGATCCTCGTTCATCCATTTCTTTCTTTACATGTTCCAATTCTTCTGATAATTTATTAAAAATTCTTGTTCTCTCTGTAACACCTCCACTAGCATCTCGATATTGTTCTTTAATTTTTGACAATTCATCTTGAAGCATTTGGTATTGCTTCAAACTAGGCTCAAATTGTCTATTTAAATAAGATTCTCTTGTTTTTATTTTATCTAAAGTATTAGATATATCAATATGTAGTTTATCTAATTGACTTTTGGTTCCAGTTAAATTTGTTACTATATTTGTACGTAATTGTTTCATTTGCTCTATATGTGATCTCCAGTCTCTTGAATCTAAAATAAATCCTTCCCTGTTAATTTTTCTTTCTTAATTTTTACTTAGACATTTAATACCTGTTTTTATCGTTACTTTGAGTTGAGGTAAAACTCTTTCTAATTCTAATTGCCATTCTTCTCTATTTGTTTTAGATTCTAAAATATCATCAGGTTTTTGCATTTCATTCTAAAAAAATATTACAAAAAACTGAAGTGCATAAGTTCCACATTTTACACATACATGAATCACCATGCTTACAAAGTTTTGCCCATATAGTTTTGTAATATCATCAATATGTAAAATATCCTCATCTTCATCATCATATTCAGCCATCATTTCCTCCTCTACTTTTTCTAAAATTAATTCTGCATCATCATCTTCTGCATCTGGTTCATTACTTGGTTCATCAGGTAATATTTGTACTCTGAAAACGTTTACATGTCTAATGTATAATTGCATTTATAATGTCATTATTAATCTCTCAAGTGATTATATTGTATACGTATGTCATAATCAAAATACAATGAGAATCGTGAATATAATGATTATAAACGCATAGTGACAAAAAGTTTTCAATAATAAACTATAACACTAGAAGGATTAAATGTATTTTAAATTTACTTTTTCCATTGAAACTTTTGTGCTTTTAATGCTTCATCTGCTAAATTATCTAAAACATAAATGGCATGTTCACCACTTCCTTGTTTAAGCTTATTAGGTGGGAATTCTATTGATACATTAGTATCTCTTAAATAATCCAAGATTATGGCTATCGTAGCATTAGGATCATCTGATTCTTGTGGAGCTTCAAATTTTCCACCTGCTTTCCTGATTAACCATGCAGCTAATAATGTAAATGTATAAAATTGCTCTCCTGGATTTGTTTGTGTTATAAAATAATTCCTGTATTTTAAATTAATAATTTTAAAATTACAATTAATAATTTTGAAATTAAAATGTTTGAATATTTAATTACAATTACAATTGTAATTATTTATATTACCTATTTATAGCTTTGATTTTAAACTCTGGTAGAAATTGAGTATCATAATTTAACAATTTTAATTTTTCTAATAAATCTTCCATTCTAACATACATAACATAAGAAGTAGACGGAGAAGATCCATCTTCTATAATAATCTTTGGAGCGTCTCGAAACATTGCTGTAATTATTATTTTATATTATAATATGCATGATTTTTACAGGTAACAAATATATTTGAATAAAATTTATTTGCAAAGATGAACATTTACCTTTTATTCTGTATTATTTTGAAGATTTACATAAATAATCTACAAATAATATTTATATTTATATATGAAACATACATTTCAATTTATTAAATAAATAATTCGTGCATAATTATTTACGTTTTACTTTATTGATTTATTTGAAAATATAAACATAGACAAAATTCAATATAGACTTAACGATCTAAACATTGTAGAATCATCTTATAATTTTCATATATGATAGAAACGATTATTTTTATAAAAAAAATTGAAAATATGAAAATAATAATTTTTTTATCAGCTTCTTATTAGCTTTAATGATTAAACATAAAAATCACGTTAAAAATTATTAAGGAACATGACAATATTTCCATTATAGAGAATTTCTATTTCTTTGTCAACAATAACTAGGGATATTAATTTGAAATGGATATTACTTTACTATTTCGTACTGTAGAAAATATTTTCGATAGTTGGTAGTATCGTGAGTTGTTCATTTTGTCCCTTTTGACAATCGGTCATTTCAGTTTCTCTTAGGTTTATTGAACTTTGCACGTAGAAAGCATTTCAAGTGATTCTATTTTGAAGAAAGGCACACATGAATTATCAGCTTCGATGCTAATGCTATCTAACGTCTATTTGTATTAATAGATCATTAGAATGGGTCTAATATCTGAGCCACTGTTGTTTGTATTAGCTTTAATTGATACCGGTTTAGTACTTTTCCTTTTGGTATATTTTGTATCCTTTTTATATTTTCTAAACGTAATCTAACGATAAATTGTAGTATTTCCATTTTATTGTTTTCATAATTTTATAATTCCATCATTGAATTTTACGTATATAGTTTATTGAAAATATATCTAGGGATTTTTATGGTATATGTTTTTTTATGATATTACACTAATTGTAATAGCGCCACATTTAATTTTAAACACAATTTATGTCTTTTGTTAATAAAAAAACATACAATGAAGTTCCTTATCTTAAAAAATATATATATATATAGGTTATAACTTTGTCAGACTTAGAATGTGATTATTTGAATGCTCAACAGTGTTGTTCAAAGTTAAACACGGTAATTACATTTTATAGTATTATTATCCTTATTATTATTATAAATTGATATAAACATAATAAAACTTATTTTAAATTATATGTTACAGTGGATTGTACCAAAACTTGTAGCACATTCATTCTTAGAATTTTTATTACTAACACACGGGCAATTAATATTGTGTTTAGTGAATTTGCCTATGACACTGTGGTTGCTCTATGAATATTTTGGAGTACCAAGTGGTAATATGGGAGTTTATGATCCCACAGAAATACATAATCGTGGACAATTAAAAAGGCATACAAGAGACTGTATGATCTATCTTGGATATTATTTAATTTTCTTTTTTATTTATCTTTACTGGTAGGTATATTTTTTATTAATTACCATTAAAATCAGATTAATATCTTTTATTATTTGTAATTTATATTTTTCAGCATGATTATTGCATTACTAAAAGGAGATCCAATTAACAGAAATGATGAAGGATTGTTACATACAAATTAATAGTGATGATAATATTTAAACTTTTTTACATCGTTGCCTTTTATTTTAGTCATATTTGACTATTTATTTATTTCTGTGTTATAAATACCAAATGAAATTTTGTTAATATATATATAAAATGCCTATACCTTATTGTTACACTTACCTTTCATTTATATTATATTTGTAATAACTAAAATTCCTTGAATATAAGACTTTCATAAAATTATAGTAAAAGTTAATAATGGTAATTTAATTGTAATTATATCTATATATATGTTATAGATCATAAACGTGAAGAAATTATTTTAATTTTGTTATTGTAATATTGTTAATAGACATTTAATATATAAGAATAATTGTTTAACTTTAATATTTACATATATTGGAAAGAAAAAAAAATGTTAAAGAAATCTCAGAAATTAACTTTATTTAATAACGTAAATATTCTAATCTTATTAAAATAATAACTCGTTTATTCATCGGCTCGTTAAATCAAATTCAATCGGCTTTACTGGTTACAGTGTAAGATTAGATCGATTTAATGAACTCGGTGCAGCTGATTAGTTCTTTTTCTACATGGAGAGTATATGCTTATTTTTAGATAAGACCAAAATTAGTATCAAAGTTTGCCGAAATCTTTGAATTGCGTTCAAATAATATATGTATAATATTTGGAAGGAAAAAGATCACGGTTATAGATGGTGTATATAGTAATTAATTAAAAGTAGGAGAATATTTGTGGAAAAAGCGCAGGATGAAAACAGCGTTAAAATAACCGTGTAAGTCGTGTGATTATTGAATATCACGGTTCGCATTAAAATCAATTTGAGCGCGATAGGCGCACGTGTAGTGCGTTCTCGTATAATCTGATGGTTTGTGAAACCATTTGAGCGCCTCCTGGCGACGAGGGTAGCGGGTGACGGATGACGGGTGGCGGTGCTCGGATTTGCTCGGAACATCTCCGGTACGGCGCGCGGAAGAATGTTCTTCTGGACCAAGTGAGTGCGCGAGTGCTCAGAAGTACGAAAACTTTCGCGGTGCATATAAACTGCAAGTTTCTTTTTTATCGCGGGGCATATGTGTTAAATTACTTTTTTTATTTTTATCATGATATTAGACAGTGATTTGGCAATCTCGTGATTTCATTTCCCTTCGAACTATTTAATTAACCAGGGATTGTTAATGACGTCGATGTTTACCGAAAACACCACGTACTCGTTATCGAAATTCACAAGACGGTACCCGCCAGAATTTTACGACGACGGCGACGGCGTCGTCGTCAAAATAGAATCGCACTCTTTATTACGGATGATCAAACAACGGCACCTATCAAGGTAAGGTGATTTACGAGGTGCATCTAATGCTTAAGAAATTCTCGATGAGGCTTACATCGTCTTTACCGTCGTCGTCGCCGTCGCCGTCGCCGTCGTCGCGGTCGTCGTCGTCGTCGTCGTCGTCATCATCGTCGTCGTTGTCATCGCCGTCGCCGTCGTCGCCTTCGTCATCGTCGTCGTCGTCGTCGCCGTCGTCGCCGTCGTCGCCGTCGTCGCCGTCGCTGTCGCCGTCGCCGTCGCCGTCGTCGCCGTCGTCGTTGTCGTTGCTGGTGCCATTGCTGTCGTCGATACTGTCATCATCCTCACCGTTTTGTTCTGTATTACCGCTGTCATCGACGTCGTTTTCGTTACAGCCATTGACATCATCGTCATTGTCATTGTGGTTATCAACGTCTTTGTGCTTGTTATTGTTGCCATTGGCATAATCAGCCTGCATCACTTGCTCCTTTATCAGTGCATTCGTGCTAAGAAGTAATATTATCTCTATACCAATTACTCGCAGTATTCTTGGGGCAGGATGGCGAGTAACAAGACAACAGGTAGTGTCTTGCAATTTAGACCCATTGACGTATCTCAACAATTACAAGATGGAGAGAAATTCATTAAATGGGATGAGGTATGAGTTACAAATTGTAGTTGAATATTTTAGATTGTGTGACCAAATTGTAAGAGGCAAGCTATATATTATTATATGCATGATGTGATTAGTTTTATTTATATTTATATATAGGATTCTGGTATAGCAACTCCAGTAACATTGAAGGTAGACAAGTTTGGATTTTATCTGCATTGGGTGGACCAACATAATGAGATGGATATGTTGGATATTGCAGTAATAAGAGATACTAGAACTGGGAAACATGCAAAAGTACCAAAGGTATTAAATTGTCCTTTTTGTTTTTGTTTCTTCCATAATTGATGTATTTTAGTTTTTTATTCTTTAATTTTAGCAACTTTGCTTATGATTGATTCCATCAAAGTCTAAAGTAAAATTAGTTAAATGTTTCACTAGTTCAACATATCAGTATGCATTAGGTATAAATATTTGGAAATGAAGCTATTTTGCCTTTCTATAATTATATCATGTTTTTGCGTGGTTGCTAATGACGCACAGCACCACCACATGATAATTATTGACAAATCTATAAATAGAGTATTACCTACTTTATGTCTTCAATGTAGTTCATTTTTTTTCAGTCACACCTATCTTTGTACACAATAGAAATATTCTTAGTTCTATAGGAAGCAGAGTAGTTCTTATCTGTTCCATTTTCCTATAAATCAATAAACATTTTGTAAAATGACAGTGTTCATAGTTTCAGTTTATATCAGTAGCTTATTGTAGTAAAAGCTATTGTTATTTCTATAATGCGTATAAGTTAATTTCATTGCATTGAAATTTCCAATATATCAAATATATATGAGATAGTATTTTATTAATATGCTCAAATAAGTGGATGATTTTCAGGATCCTAAATTGAAATATCTTGTGACAATGGGTTCTCAAGATTCTTTAGAAGAAAAGACAGTAACAATTTGCTATGGATCTGATTTTGTCAATATGAATTTTATTAACTTCTGTACAACACGAGCAGAAGTTGCACAACATTGGACAGAACAAATTTTCCAGCTTGCATATAATTTATCTTTACTAAATATCAGCACAACTATGTTTTTACAAAAAGCACACACTAAACTTACACTTGCAGCTGATAAGTCGGAAAAGATTCCTGTGAAGAAGTAAGCATAATTTATATATATAATATATATTAATATATATATACATTATATATATATATATATATATTTCATATATTGTCATTTTAGTATAATACGAATGTTTACGCAAAATAAAGAAGATCGTAAACGCGTTGAGAAAGCACTTGATATTTCTGGTTTTCCATCTGGGAAAGTGAGTGTAATATTTATTGTATTTAATATGATTATTAATATATTTATTTAATATGATTATTAATAATGATTATTAATATAATAATATTATTGACATTGCATTCTTTTTGTTTTTAGAATGATGTAATATCGTTACAAAAATTTCAATTTGAAGATTTTTTCAACTTTTATAAGTCTCTTACTCAACGATCAGATGTTGAAAAAGTTTTCGAACGCATCGTAGGCAATAATAAACGTAGGCTAATGTCTGTCACTCAATTTGTTGATTTCTTGAATAAAACTCAAAGAGATCCGCGTTTAAACGAGATATTATATCCTTATGCAAATGAAGCGAGAGCAAAGGACATTATAAATCAATACGAACCAAATAAATGTAATGCTAGTCGGGGTCAACTAAGTTTCGATGGATTTTTGAGGTATTTGATGAGCGAAGATAATCCAATCGTAGCTTTATCGAAACTTGAATTGTCGGACGATATGGACCAGCCACTCGCACATTACTTTATAAATTCTAGTCACAACACATACTTAACAGGTACGTATTTTTTTTATTATTAATTGATTATGTAAATATATAATAGTAAATATATATAGTAAATATATAATAGTAAAAATATATTATAATATCTTAGTATATATATTAATAATATATTAATAATATATTATATAGTATATATATATATATGTAAATAATATATTAATAATAATAGTATATATATTAATAATATATTAGTAATATATTATAATATAATAGTAATAATATATTATAATATCTAATAGTAATAATATATTATTAACTGTAAATATATTATTTTTATATTTTATAAATACTTTAGGACATCAACTTACCGGAAAAAGTTCCGTCGAAATATATCGTCAGTGTCTACTTGCTGGTTGTCGATGTGTAGAATTGGATTTTTGGAATGGAAAATTTGATGAACCTGTCATTGTTCATGGGTATTTTTACTTTATAGAAAAATATTTCATTGTATTTAAAATTATATATTGTACGCTTCATTAGAAATATTTTGTAGATATACGTTTGTACCTGAAATATATGCACGGGATGTAATTGAAGCAATTGCTGAAAGTGCTTTCAAAACATCAGAATATCCTGTTATCCTTAGTTTTGAAAATCATTGCAATCCAAGACAGCAAGCTAAAATAGCTCAGTATTGTAGAGAATTATTTGGAGAAATGCTGCTAGATTCACCTCTTGAAACTCACAAGGTATTTTTGATACGTTTATAGTTTTAATATTTTACTCGTAATCTCATCTTTGCAATATGTATTATTTAGTTGGAACCAGGACACGAATTACCACCTCCCTTCTTATTGAAACGTAAGATTATAATTAAAAACAAAAAGAAACATCATCATAAGAAAAAAGAACATAAGAAAAAGGAACCGATACCAATAGTATCTGAAGAAGAAACTCAAGAAAACGAAGATAATGGAGTTATGAATCAAGTGGCAGAAGGAGAGAATGGCCCACCACCAGATATTGTTTCTCAGGCTGAAACGACCGATAATGATCAGCAGATTGGAAATGGAGATATTTCGCATCCTCCTATGTTACAGCAAAGGCAAAGTAGCAAAGATAGTACTCAGGATGATGAAGGTTAGCATTTAATAAAAAATATAGTTGTACAATTATAACTTCAATTATTATGCAGAATAAAACAAATTAAATTTTTTCTTCTTTTCTTCATTAGATGACGAAGAGGAATCAAGCACAGAAGAAGATGAATCAAATGTGGAGGATAGTAAGTGTGATAAAGTGCCCGCAGCTGACAAAGCATCTAGTGCGAAAGAAACGGAAGCTGGAGCGGAAATTTCAGCTTTAGTTAATTATGTGCAACCTGTTCATTTCAATAGTTTTGAATCGGCTGAAAGTACGTTCATACGTATTATAATTATTAATAATAATTATTAAATTTATTTTTTTATATATAATATGATTCCATTATTTAATCAACGTTTACAGAAAAAAATCGTATGTACGAGATGTCATCATTCGACGAAAAACAAGCTACGACGCTTTTAAAAGAAAGACCATTAGAGTTTGTAAATTATAATAAGCATCAACTATCTAGAGTGTATCCGGCTGGTACGCGTTTTGATTCCAGTAATTTTATGCCTCAAGTGTTTTGGAATGCAGGTTGTCAGTTGGTTGCATTAAATTATCAGACACTTGGTACGTTTGTATTTTAAATTAATTTAGTATTAATCATCCTAATTTGCATCCTAATTTAATTTTGTTGTATTAGATCTTGCAATGCAATTAAATTTGGGAATTTTCGAATATAATCAACGTTGTGGATATCTTTTAAAGCCAGAGTTTATGAGACGAAAGGATCAAAGATTGGATCCTTTCGCGGAATCAACTGTAGACGGTATTATAGCGGGAACGGTTCATATACATGTAATATCGGCCCAGTTTTTAACGGATAAAAGAGTGGGTACTTATGTAGAAGTAGATATGTATGGTTTACCAGCAGACACAGTGAGAAAGAAATTTCGTACGAAAATTGTTCCAAACAATGGAATCAATCCTGTGTATGATGAGGAACCCTTTATATTTAAGAAGGTAAAAATTGATATTTCTATATAGCTAATATTATAAATACAACAAGATGTTATTTATGTGTTCAGGTTGTTTTGCCTGAACTTGCTTCAATTAGAATTGCTGCATACGAGGAATCAGGTCGTTTAATTGGCCACAGAGTGTTACCTGTAGTTGGGTTATGTCCAGGCTATCGACATGTTGCTCTTAAAACAGAATGTGGTCAACCATTACCATTAGCAAGTTTATTTTTACACGTAATTGTGAAGGATTACGTACCAGATGGGCTGAGCGAGCTTGCCGAAGCATTGGCAAATCCAATTAAATACCAAAGTGAAACAGAAAAGAGGGAAAAGCAATTATCGGTTCTTACAGATTGCGCCGAAGAACCGGAGGAAATTGATGTAAGATTTGAAATATTAAAAACTTATTTATTACTAATTTTTAATATACTAACGAATGCATGCTAACATTTTCTAGGATAAGCCTAAAGTTGGTGAAGGAGCAAGTTCTTCTAAGCCAACTGTAAGTTCATTGGTTAAGAAATTTTAGTTGGTATGAATCAATTTATTATTTTCGTCTGTTTAAATATTTTGTTTTAGGAGGAAATTGTCAAGACGAAAAGGTTACAATCTATTGGTGAATTACCTACACTTGCTCCAACATCTACGAATATTCATGGTAGACCATCTATTGCTGGTATAAATACGTCTGATACACAAGATAATGAGGATGGAACATCAACTCCTACGGTTCAAGTTGTTGATGCTTCTACAAATAAAAGTCCAGTTAATGCTAGCGGTAGTAAGTATCGATTAATTATCACGTTTTATTTGGATAATGTAATTTTTTATGTTACAGTGAGCGATGAAATAGTGGCTGAATCATTAGAAAAACTAATGGAAAACAAACTTGTTCGAGAAAAAAAGTTGGAGCTCGAGAAAAAACTCGAATCATTACGGAAAAAACATGAGAAAGAAAAATTAAGGATGCAAGCGCAAAAAGGGTCCATTGATGGTGAAAAGCATAAATCAAAATTTTATGTCAGCCATAAATTAGTGAAACGGTTGTCGAGTAGAAATATGTTAGTTAATAATTTTTATACAAACAATTTTTATTCATCTATACTAACAATTATATATTTTTATATCTTTTATACAGTTTTTCAAGCGAAGTAGGCTTGAGTACGTTAGCTTTGGCAGAAACGTCGGATTGCCCAAACATAGAAAATCGAGAAGGAAATGGTGGAGCCCCAAAAGGACTACCTAGAAGTCAGAGCGAACGTTTGTTGGCTGTATGTAAAGCTCATGTGCAACAAGAACGAGAACTTCAAGAAAAGTATTATGAAAATCTGTTTGCAACTGTAGAGAAAGTAATGAAAACCTCTCAATCTAACCAATTAAAAACATTGAGAGCACATTTGGATCGAGAAACCGCTGATGTTATGAGGAAGCTTCAAGCTACGAGGCATGGAGAGGTATTTTTCTTATATTATCTTTAGTATATAATGTATTTTTTAATGTACGTATCAGATATTGTAGGAAAAATATTTGTATTTAATAATAGGTAAAACAATTAGCAAAAGTGCATAAAGATAAGGCCGAGTTAGATCGTATGAAGAGGGAAGTTGCAAAGTCCACAGTTGAGAAAGGTGTGAATGAGTGCACGCGATTAACAAAAATTTATGAGAAAAAGAAGGCAGAACTTGAACGACAGCACGAACAAGTTCGGCAAAGACTAGAAGCAGAAAGGGCAAAGGCACGAGTCTATTATCTTATGTTTAGATTATTATATTATTTATGTAACGTAATGACTCAAGATGCATCTTTCTTCAGGTCAAAGCAACTCTAATGGCAGAGTATAGCAGTCGATGTAGTAAATTCGAGAGTGGAGAACTACCTTTGTCGCCATCCGGTGGAACTAGTATGCCGGAATCTCTTAGTGGAAATATGTATTGACTGAAACGATCAATAACCTAATATCGATAATATCGACGTTTCGTAACGACATAATTCTATAAATTTATGGCAGTAAACTGCTTTTACTGAAAGTGTGTATCTATTTCGGAAGTTGATAGTGACAGATTTGCTACTTTGTAACAAAGAGGAATCGTAGCAGCGATGTAATGATAAGAATTTCATGAAGTCTACGCAGTTACCTGTTTTTTGCCGAACTAGTTTTATTCATTTTCAAAAAAATCTCTTTTGCAAAACGTGCAGCATTTACGAGGTGATGTATGATTTCGACAAGCAGAATGCTATCAAGTTAGAAGGTAATTGTTACATAATATTTTATCCACGAAGCATTTTATAAATTACAAAGGATATCTTTTAAAAAGATTTGATGATCTGACAAGCAACATTTTAATCAATTATTATAGATAAATGCGTTCGAACACGTAAATTTCGTCGCATATGAGCTATTATGAAACGTATGAAATGTCGACTAACACGTTAAGACTATTTTCTATTTCGAAATTCTTTGAAAGATTAATAATATATTTCGATCGATTGTTTAATCGATTGATTTTCTGCGCATGCGGGAACGCCATTTTGATCTCAACACGGAAAGTAGCATTGACCATTGCGTTCGCAAGGATAGAAAGTGAGGTTTATCTTTTCTTTTCTTTTATTTTCTTGTTTTTATCCAATGTTACTTACGTATAGTATTAAACGCACTATTCTCTTTACACTCAAGACTATCGCCGCCAGTGTCGAGATTTTGTTTCATTTTAAAAATTAATAAAATTTCGG
Source organism: Lepidotrigona ventralis hoosana (assembly GCA_002806875.1). NCBI lineage: Eukaryota > Metazoa > Arthropoda > Insecta > Hymenoptera > Apidae > Lepidotrigona > Lepidotrigona ventralis. The sequence goes on from NIPQ01100339.1 coordinate 20,690, forward strand.
ATGGTGAGAGCGAAGAGAAGCGATTGGAGAGGTACACGATTCTAAATAAGAATAATGTTTCTAAGTGCTACTATTTAATCTTGTTATTATATGTATAAGATGTTATTTAATTAACGAGTCGATGCTAAATCGCGTTCCAGGATACTCGGGTTGTTTGCAATACGAAAATGCACTATTGATCGGTACATTGGTCGAATTTCGCTGAACTCATAACGATGAAGGAAGCATGCTAGCGATGGTGAAATCTCTTTGGCCTAGAGGTAAGGGACGCGATTCGGATAAAGTTTACGATTCGGATGGGCGCGTGCGTGATTTGATATATTTTTGACTGAAAGTACTCCGTATAAAGACATTTTTTGAATAGTCCGTATCGTAAATGATAAAAAGACCGTATTGTATAAACAAAGCAAGTCTAGAAAAACTTACAAAAAAAAAACAAACAAGAAAAAAAGGAAACTAGATTTTAATGGGAACGTTTCTAGCGTTTTTGTACCGCGCGATTTCAAGCTGCGGCCATTTTGAGGCCGGAGCGAAACGATTGGGGCGAACCTCTTTTAGGAAGACAATCAAAAATGTTACACTGTAACATTGTCCTTGTTGTTTCTAATTGTATGATATTTTAAGTAATTCGATATTACACATGCATCTAATATATATATATACACATATATCTTAATATATGTATATATATTCTTAACAGTTATTAAAAATTTAAGATTAAAAGTCACACATTTCTGCATTGTAAATTTTTCTCGTGTGATTCATCTCATTAATTTATTTCGTAAATAATATCGTCGAGATACGCCGGAAGTATCGAGAATCGCGAGCTTTTAGAAAACGTGTTTTATTGGTGATTCGTGCTCATCACCGATATACCATTACATGTTATATTATAATATGCAACATGTGTATATACATATACATATACATACATACATACATACATATATATATATATATATATATATATATACACACACATGCGCACACAAATATACGTACATTATATACATACACATGCATGTGCGCAAGCAGAGCGTGGTCAATGCGAAAATAAGAAAAGGAGTACCTTTACTATTATAATACTGTTGTTGTTTACGTTGCGCCGAGGGGTTACAAGCAAATTAATCCCTTCGATTTGGAGACTGAACTCGATCCTAAATCGTTGATAAACTATTGCCTGTTTTTGATTTTTTTTCGCCACCATCGCTTTATTTACAAAGTTCCGTGTGCTTTACGAAAATTTCAGTCTGCACAAAATGAATGTTCGGATAATTTGTTGGCATTTATGCTCGCTTTATTTCGACCGTTCAACGTTCTCCGTGTTGCGCAGTTCTATGCTTCAATGTACATGTTAGTTTTGAGTAAATTTACATCTTCGGAGGATATTCCGTTTTTCCAAAAACGCAACAATTTATACGAGATTTCGTTTTATTGTTATTTGTGATTTGGACAATTTTACAATGAGTCAATGCAACCAACGATGTATGGATTGGGTATATATCGTTTTCTCGAGGGACAGAGTTCTCTTGGTTATATAGGTATGTGAGCAACTCGTATGGTTTAGTTAATCAACTGAAGCAAGATATGCGCGTGATAACGAGAAGATATTGACGATAGTAAAAATAGCAAGGCCCTGCGAGAAACGTAATGAGAATGCATCTGAAACCTCTCGCAATGCCATAGTATGCCATTGGCTGTTTAATTTATGCGCAAAACATATTTTTGTTATTATAAATGCATTTTTGTTATTATAAGATGAGTATTATTGTATGTTGCGTATCCGGCAGAAAGCGATTAGTTTAACGTTAGGGAGTTAAGCGTGTTCGCTTAAACATTGTTCTAGACATCCACCCGGATGAAACGATCCGACAAGTTACCATTTCCTTAAGTTTACGTCGGTTTATTGCGATTACATTTCTCAACGAGTTATCATCTTCCATAAAAAGAACAAGGAAGATGGATGTTGTATTTGCGATGGACTCGATTGATGAGAACATTTAACTCGGGAGGAAAACAGTGATAATCTATTAAAAGATGAGATAAATATAAGTGTAAGCGGGTATAATAATTTAATTAAATAGCGGTAGCCATTGGACTACCTATAGCGTTTCAACGCAACAGAAATCAATAGTACATTATGCTAAGTCGTACAAGATTATCGGAAGTTTATATATATATATATATATATATATATAATATGTACACAGATATATGTAATGTATACACGTTATACGCGCGTCGATGTTTTTCCGATCGTTTAGTTGCAACGATGCACGCCTCTCGCATCGCTGATTCTTGATATCAAACGGATTAAACGGGATGGGAGTTGAGGGTTTCAAGTACCTGGAGATTCTTACGATTCGATACAAAGCACAATGTTTGATAGACTTTTAAGGGTTGTACAGGTATCGCGGCGATGCGTAGGCGTGAATTTCTCCAAACGCTTATATAGTCGAGAGCGAAACGTTTTACGAATAATCGGCCTGTGAGGAAAGCCTGTTCTTCGATTAATCAGGTTGCGTGTATCGCGGCGATATCGAGCCGCGCGGAATGCGTTTCGATTGTTCGTACTTATAGTTTTGCTGCAAACATTCTGGTCTCGCGCTTTTGGCTGACATTTTCTTGGAGTGCGAGCTGGTATGCGAAAGTCCTCCGAGAGTCTCGAGCCGGTTTCGGCTCGCGTAATGCATTTCTTTCGAATAATTTTTCTCTCCGGGCGCCGTATCATATAGATATTGCGTAATTCACTTGGGACGAATATTGTTTCGTCCTCTTCCTATTCCTGTAATATGCATAATGCGTACGCGGGTACCATTAAAAGGTCTTCGAGAGACGTCGTGTCGTCTGTATGTAATGTATTTGCTATCTGTGCCAGGGTACACGCGTTCGCATATTATGTCTATTACACACGTACCTAATGTATAATATAAGTATAAGAAATAACTAGGCTACGAGACAGATATTATATTCATGTTGATATATTATGTGTTGTTGCTGTTGATGTTGTTAATAATAGAGTAGCGAAAAAAGGTGGCAGTACTAGTATAGTCGTTGTTCATAGAGTTAATGCGAGGCTAATTTTGTGTTATTTATATATATATATGCGATGAATATACGTCGCGTAATCCGCACGAAAATAAATTGCGAAACTCGCTGTATCGTATCGGGCGCCGTATCGTGAAGCTTGCCAAAATCGACATATGTTCCCACGACGAAGCGAACGGTCGCAGCTGATCGAGCGGTGGCGATTCGTGCGAATTGCGCGTATCTTTTATTGGCACCGATCAAAAGAGACACGACAACGGGTACAGATCATACGCGTACGTCGCCATTGTAAATTGTGGGAAATTTTGGGAAACGGCCTATCGACGGTTAGGAACGTCGTTTCACGTTCCTTTTGAAATCCACGTGTTGGATCTTTGAACGGACGTTCAATCTTTTCTTTTGGGAATTTCGCTGATCACTTGTGTACAGGCGAGCATCTCGCGCGAACAAACGGCAACCAAAATTCAACCACGATCATTTATGGTCTTGCATTATATCTGCACTTGGCATCTTTTTTTATAATACAATACAATAATCCGATTTCCGTATAACAAGGATCTCTTGTGAAACAACGATTCTTCGTACCTGACTTGATTCTTCTATCTGTCCATATCCCCTATGGGCTTATTCTACAGAACCACTAAGTATGACGAAAAACATGAGCAGAGGAACAAGCATGTGAGAACAAGACACGCTCTGTGATTGTATTGTAAGTGTGAAGCTTTGCAAACGAGCCGTGCTTTTCTGATCGTCAAGTCTGTCAATTTTTCGATACTTCGAATACCATTCAATGTTCAGTGTGATTTTTCATTCTATCGAACTGGTTCGTTTCGCTTACAATTCTTCTCGATGGTTATTTTTCTCGCGTCGCCTCTCTCGATTTACCGGGAGCAGAGCGTTTTTATTGTCGCACACGTAGGTCTTCACGTCTCTTGCCACAAATATGTGTCGTCACGATTTATTCTTGCCTCCTATTTTAAAAGGATTTTCCATAGTTCGATGTGGGGACACGAAGCAACGCGATCTCCACTGCGTTGTATCGTGGCTGTTTGTCTCTTTCTCTCTTTGAAACGGGTTGGTTGGCTCGCCGATATTTTGTTCTCATTTACCCATATCCTTTGGAAAGCTATTCGAGCTAAATTTATTGTTCCCTTCGTATCGCGTAAGAAGCAGCGGTATCGATCGCTATGGAATATTTACGGACGATTAATAACGCTCGATCCGTTTGCGGCGTGGAGGCGCGTAGCACAACCGCGCGTTTTTCTTCCGCAAATTAGAACGACAGGTCGTGTGTAGTTTGTTTTCCCTCGGGGTTGCTTCCTCGCCGCGACGGGCACGGTCGATTTCTTTCGTCGACCGTCACGCAACACACCGAGAAAATGAAGGGTTTCGCCGTTTGGTCACGTCTACCGGCTACCACTCGGCTCCCTCACTTCATCGGCCTTTATTCTTAATTGTCCGTACAAAACTATGCGTACCTATTAACCATAATTTACGAGTCGCTTCCATATTAGATCGGCCAAGGGAGGATTATACATAAAATGTTCTCAAGATTTTCTCCTGATACATATTTTAAACTGCTTTATACATATATATCGTCGCCGCGCGCCAATTGATTTAACGTGGCAATTTAATTTTCTGTGGAAAGTTACTTTTTTCGTAGTCTGCGTGTTACGCGTACAAACACGCAGCTGTTACGGTCAGACGATAATTTCGATCCCTTCTTCCCTAATTTTCCCCGAATAATTTCCACGAGAGTCTGAAGTAGCTTAGGTTCGTCGCTTTCGGATCGATTTTTCATCTCAACGTAGAATCTCATTGCGAAGATTTCTGATTACAAAAATGATTTAATACTCAATCGCAAATATTACGAAAACTATTAAACCAGATCGATCCTGACTTACTTGCGCGCTGCCCGCGGCTATTCTTCGTCTCGTATTCTTCAGTTGCAATCGGAACAACCGATCAGGCTCAAATTTTACGATACTCGATAAAACGTGTTACTTGATTATGATATTCCGTATGATGGTGATGTAGATTCGATAGGCATTTCAAGAAATTGGCACATGAGAACATAAAACAATGTAGATTACAGCGATCCAAGAATGATCTTTAATCGATGACTAGCCGTGATGTTGTAGATGTACATCACTTTCGATCCGTGAAACGCGAGTTACACGTCGATTCACACGGATATGTTCCGTTATCTTCGCTCCTTCATGCCATTAAATGTATTCTACGTTTGTTCGGCACGATATCAATGTGTCCCCCTGCGATCTATGAATTTGTCCTTGAGAATTTCGCTTGACATGACTTGCCGCGCACACCTTGCTGGTCCTCCGTTTCTGCTAGTTGTTCACGCGACGATTGACCCTTGTCGTCGCGATGAGAAATTTGCGCAGATCTTCCATAACGATAAGAATTTTTTGAGCTGTTTTTTACATATACGTATACTACTTCCGCTTTTATGTCAAGTCGTGCGTTATCGCCACCGCGATTTATCGCGATTATCGTTCCCTTTTCGGACTGTTTTCCTATATTTCGGGACATTTTTTCGATTTCGACGCATTTACATTGTTTCTTGCATGAGCATAAGTCCGTGTTTTTAGGTGTAAATGCGAATACAGGGACAACGTCGTAGACACGCTGGACATTGAAATTTTTACGCGGCACTGATCTCTTGTCCGTAAACAGTCAATCTCGAATTGCTTCCATTATCAAGTTTTGGTATTCTCGTCGAGTGATCCGCGACCGTTGTTCTCTCGAGAAAACGAGTAGTATATCCACGCGATGAGTCGAACACTTTGCCGAATTGCGTGAAATTCTGACGATTCGCGTCGCGTTGATATTCTTCTCGCTTCTACTAAGATAATTAAATATATTCGGACTTGAAGGAAAGTACCGAAATAGAGTACCGAAATAATCAATGTCGACAGTTTTCAACTGACTTATGAACTTGGGTGTATTTTTTAGGAAGAAGCGTTAGTAAAATTGTTATTCCTTGTATGGATACCGTAAAACTGTAAGCACCGTAAAACAACAAAAAGAAAAAAAAAAAATAATAAATCCACTTGTACCCGTACGACGATATATGAATTTTAACGATATTCTATAAATGGCTGTACCGTATTGTAAAATCAAAGATATATAGTGTACAATAAATATTAGTGTAGTAGAAACGACGTTATGTTGTTCTTTGTTGTTTCTCTTGACTCGCTTCTCCTTTTAATATTTCCATGTCGCGCCATGATTTTTATGGAATTTTCATAATCAATCATAAAAGTTATAGCATTTTAAGTGTTTTATTAGTGACGACATATACAACGATAAACTTTTGCTCGTTTCTCTGACTTCATCAATCAAAATTTTTAATGAATTTCCTAACACGTACCGGATGGCTTCTTTATGTACGCAACAAGAATGTGATATCTATCCAAGATACTATATTCTTGCTGACCATTGTCATTCTTGTTTGGGAATAAAATCTTCTGACTCGCTATTTCGCGCACTACCACATCTTCAAACTCCTCTTTCAGATGATCAGGGATCCGCGAGATGAAGGGATTAACCGCTATCATATGACCTGCAACAATAATCGACCAACTTTTACCAACCTGTATTTCCGTCACGTTGCTCTTGATCCCCGCTATTCAAGCTTCTTTTTTTTTGCTCTTTATTACCGACAGTTTCGATTATCTAGAATTACTCTGTACGTTTTAATATTTCCATGTTCTGGTAGACAAAACTCTTTTCTCTTCTGCTGCAGTGTAGAATCTCGAAGCCTATGTCCTCCAGCATCTTTCTGAAAGTTGCCCGGGAGTCTTTGCACCGGTGGAAAAAAGGCACGAAGCGACTTGCATCCTGAGACCAGAATAATTTCTGTGAGTAAACTCGAAATATCTAAATTATTAGAAGAATATTAATTGATAGACGAGTTACCTCCATGTACGGTTTATATCGAGGGTTCTCGTAGATCCTCATGTAGGCATCGAAACCGTTATTCCAAGCCAAGAACATAACTAGAGCTTTTCCTTCTGGTTGTAGTAATTTGTAAATGTTATCGAAAGCTCTCCTAAATTGCATAACGTAAAATGTTTAACTGCGTGATAGAATAGTTATGTAGAAATATGAGGTCATCAAACAGTACCAAGTATTTTGACACCAGTGGAGACAATAAAAGGATAATACGTTGCTATACTGTTCCAGTTCTTCGTTAGATAAAACCGAAGTCTCGATGTCCAGTTGCAAAAATGACAAACGTTTCTCGTTCTGGTACTTCTGTCTCGCGTAATCGACCATCGCTTTCGATATGTCCGCTCCTACAAATATTTACGAACAATGTCTTGCTCTGATCATCCTTCTCTCTTTGTTCTCTTACCAATTAGCTCAGCTTCTGGTGGCAATTTTGGTAGGATTAATTTTTTGGAAACGTTTCCTGGCCCGCAACCGATGTCGATGCACTTTCCTTCCATCTCGGATATCTCTTTCTTGAATTCCTCGATAAGATCGAACGCGTCGCGATATTGAGATTTGCTCGCGTTCACGTATTCCTCTGCCATGTACATATTGATTTGATTTTTTTTTTATCTTCCTAACGATATATGTATAAATTTGTAAATGAACGTAGTTCGGAACGAACGATGTCTGCTTGTCTCGCGGTTACGATTTCTTGAACAGTGGTGACGATTCGAAAGATCTTCAAGATATATATCGATCGGTGACAATGGTTTCGATGTTCCAGAAGGAAGCGTGTATATACGCTTCATATATTGTCAGATCTTCTACTGGTGACTTTTCAACCTGGCTTTGGTATTTATATTCGGTGAGTCATACAAACAACTTTCCTGCGCTCACACACTTCCCCCATTTTTTCATTTTATATTTCTTCTCTTTTTTCTTTTCTTTACTCGCCCTCTGCTGCCCTCTCTTTTTCTCTTGTCCCTCCCTTCTATCCGTACCTACCTCAATATTCGAATTCTTCGTCCGCTTTGTTATCAAAAGACCGGTGTTCGTAGCTCGCGCCACCTCAGCGGATAGTCACGTCTCGAGGTTCAACGACCTTTTTCTACGATCAACTTTGGAATGCTTTAGGACCGGATGCATATCCGTTTAATAGTTTCGACGACCTGCTGGTTCTATCGTTTGACCCGTAGATCTCTATCGTGATCGTGTGTTCGACGATGTGTTCTTCGCGATAGAACTTCGTAAATGTCGTCGATATTTTTGTCAACTTGATCCTCAGCTATGAATAATTTATCAAATATTGAAAAGATTTTTCTCGATCGAAGAAAGATTCGAAACCGTTGAATTCACGCGTATTAATTATAATGTTTCTGTGATGTCGATAACGAGATGTATAGCAGAATGTTCACTGTGCGTTTAGGACATCGAAATTTGATAGGGTAGGTCCGGATCTACTTTGCATGAGAGATGAAGTAGTTTCAAGACGAAACGCGGCCGGTTTATTCAGGTTTGATATTGTCCGATTTTTACCGAATATTCACGAGTGATCTACAGTTTGGTATGTATTCTAGTCTGCAAATATTTATCTGATTAGCCTTTTTGCCTTTTCCATATCATTAACCGATCATTAACCCTAAGAATAAGTCGCGATTGGCTTGGCAGCTTTGAAATAGAAATATTGTAAAATTTTCTCACGAGCGGTGCATCATCTCAGAATTTAAATCGTCATTTATCGATGTATCATTCGGACTGTCACGATAGAATTTTTCTGATCACGACTTTCAGTTAGGGGAAGGCATCGTTAAGAAATTGAACCTGGCATCAGGGTTTATTCGTAGCGCAAATTATTTTTCACTCGATTAAAAGCCGCCCTCGTTATACCGATGATGGTTCCCAGCGTATATTCTCGTTTCGCTACGGCATGCCGTATTTATCGTGCGCGTGTCGTCGTTATTTTTATAGTCCGGTTGCCGCGATCCTGCGCCCTTTCTCTCCGCGAAGCGTAATTAATAAATTAAACTGGAGCAACATTTCTCCTGATCGATCGTAGGGATTCAGCGTTTATCTTTCATTTGCCATCGTATTTGCATCCTCGTGGCCCGGTATTTGCATATGCCTGAATCCTAAACATAATCTTATGCGAAGATTAGGGTATCCATTTCTATGTTTCATTTAGGAATTTGTTGCCCTTTTAACAAAATATGATCGATTTATATTTTGCCAACAAAAATTTAAAGAATCAAGCTTCAAACTTATTTATACGCGTATAATATTGTATAATAGAATCTGTTAGTGATTCAATACACGTTAAACATTTTCTAGATTATTCGGCCATAGACGGTTTATGCCTTTGGTCGGTCATGCAAAAAATTTATTGCCTTGTTTTGTAACTCACGGCTAGATAATTAGAATATTAGACTTAATTTTTTTTTTGTTTTGTCAAAGTGTCCTAATCGCTCACCACGTTTTGGCGAACAATTTTGTTGTCAAAATCGACCGTTAACCCGCGAGTCTGTTTTGATCGCTAGTTTTAAAAAAACAGTCGACGTTGATTCTTCGGTCAATGTCCGAATGTCGGTCAATCAACTTTCAGATAGTTGAAAATGATCTAGAGGCAGCTAGCCAACTTATACAAAACAGGCTCGCGGGGAGAGACTTTGATTTTGTAGACTACTCTGTGGATTATGGTATAAGTGATTCGGTAGATTATGCTCTAAGTATGATTCTCACTGTAGAGTATAATTTTCTCGAAGTGTGTTCTAAGTGACTCTCTAAGCAATTCTCTGCGCCGTTGTGAACAATCAACTAACTGCAAGCAAAGACGAAATATCAATAAATTACTGTTAATAAATTGTTATCACAACACATAATTTTTCGAACACCCATCATCACGAGTCTTGAACAAGATCAATATAGGACAAATTGTAGTTAAACGAATTATGAATGGAAACCTTATAATACTACTTATTTATTAAGATAAAAATTTTTGTTTCTTCTTTTTTATTGTTTGTTCTTTAGTAGAATTTTTCTTCTTCGTTGCATCGAACGAGAACGATGTCGATTGTGTAGAATCGAAAGGAATATTAATTGTATGTACTATATATAACTAATATATGTACTATGTACTATATAATGTACTATAATGTACTATATATAACCGTCAAGATCTAGAATTCTTTTTCAACGATCTACATGATAACATTCATTTGAGAAAATAAAATTGAAGGTATCCCGAATCGATAACATTTGTGCAGCTCGATATGTTTATTGTAGGTTTAAATAAATTTTTCACTTAAATAGTCTGAAACTGTTTTACTAAATTAGTGAGTATTTAGCTGTTTACACAAGAGATAAACATATCGCGTTAAATAATGTCCTCTCAAAATTTTTTACGACACAAGTAATCTCAATAATGCAACAACAATGATGCAGGTTTTAGAAGCGCATGTCCACAGCACGTAATTAAGAAACGCCATCTTTCTCAAGAAATATTCGTGAAAGGTAGCATGAGTTGATTCGCGGCTGCAGCCGTTGTTTACTCCTCGAGCTCTCTTCTTTCTGTAGCATACAAATTAACGCAATACATGGCCGCGTCTCTTTCGTCGGAGTTAACAGAAGCTCGTGACGCGTACCTAGCTTTCGGAGTTTATGTAACCTCGGCAGCTACGGGGTAAGAGCCCGAGCAACAGAATCGTCGTTTTTTCGAAATTTTGCTCGTCTGGAATCCTACTCGCGATAAAACCACGCGTTGGAATAAGAAGATCGAAGGATAGGCAGACAGAGAGAGAGAGAGAAAGAGAATAAGGGGGAGAGAATCCGGAAAAGGGAGAGAATAATGTTGCAGTATAGCGGAAGAGTATGCGCGAGATGCTCGGGGGTGAAGAGGGTGGGGGAGGGATAGAACAAGACGGATCAAGGTAGAAAAGGAAGATGGATGCGAAACCCGCGAGGCAATGATAGATAGAGACCGCCTCTTGCTCGCGACCTCTCTCACCTTCTCTTTCAAAGTATTCTATCGGTACCGTACTACTACTCCGTTACGTAAGATTCGAGGATTTTCTCATCTCCCAAGGAAGAAACGTTTTTCCTTTCCAAGAACGAATACAGGAGAGGAAGGATGAAGAAGGAAAAACGTTTACTCCTTTTTTTCCCCGTCATTCTTTTCTCCCTGCAGTCGTCTCGCCTCTTTGCCTAAATCCTTGTCTACGTTCGCGTGTATCGAATGAAGGAGATGGTGGGAGAAAACGAAGGGCTTTGATAAATGACTGACGTGGAGAAAAAATTCGTGTCGATACGTTTTGCTGCGGAGGATGCGCGCTCGTGGGTGGCGAAAAGAAAAGAGACAGTTGGCAAAAGAACAGATTTTAAGTGAAACTACGTTTCGACTTCGTGTCTTTTATTTAATGTAATTTTTATCACTGAATAATAACTAAATGTAATTGTATCTAATAATTGATAGAAATATGGGAAAAGATCCGACGAATCTTGTAAGAAATGAATTCGAATGATTCTTCGTGATTTCTTTTGACGGTTGTTGGTGGCGATTGTCGGGTCGATGGTCCTTTCGCGGATGCGTGCTTTATCGGAAAACACTGAGTGAGATATATGGAGAGATTATACGAGATGGCGTTTCAGAGTCGAACAGGCCGCTATTCTCCGCTCCGACAATTATGCTAATTTCGATTGCCGCGAGATTAATGGAAGAAGGCGGCGTCCCCTTCTAGCATATACTCGGCTCTCGAAGCCCCGATGCCGGAGACCTGACGTTCCTTCCGCATTCGGCCGACCGTGCATAATGCACCAGACTTGTAATTATTGCGGGTTACGCGCTGACCTTTTCCTATCCGTGTTGCGAACCTTTGCATCTCGTCTCTGCTAATTTTGTGAACGCGAACCATCGATAGAATCGTACTGGGTACGATGAACCTTCTTCGTTCGTACAGAATCTGCAATATATTGGACACCGCTAAAATGTCGTTGAAATTTTCTCTGCTGGTAGAAACGAGAAAAAGAGGAAAGAAACTGGTTGATGGTATCTCCGCATCAATAATACATGTCGCTCGATACTTACAACGTCTTCGCTCCTGTCACCGTGTCTTTTCTCATATTTGACGCTTACATTTGCACGTGACACAAGTGACCTCTCTTCTTCTGCGACTTTGCTATTGTTCAGAGGTCTAGTCTTGGCGCATTGTCCACGACCCAGACCTCTTGATTCTTCGTTGGACAGCTCTTCTGCGAAATTTCATCTTGACTATTTACGCTGAATTCGACGCGGCGTGACAAGGAAAGAAAGAACGACAATCGCGACAGTGAGGGAATATTTTTAGAAGAATGGAGATGCGAACGACTCGATGGCAAAATTTCAAGCAGCGAAACGAGAAGGTCAGTTTTCGTCAAAAAAAAAGGGTCGGAGTAACATCCCTTCGCCGCCGTGTGCGAAAATATTAACGGACAAACGTTCTATGCACACCTCCTCTCCTTCGGAGAAAAGTATGAAAATCCATACAGTCGCTCGGAGAAAATATCCGTCATTTAAAATGGATGGATTTAGGTGGATATAAAAGTGAGGGGTGGAAGAAACTGGTGGCCGTGCAAGGGAGGCCCTCGGCACGGGAGGTTGGGTGAGCTCGGAGGCGACTACTGAAAGTCGGTAGTGCCGGTGGAGGTGGAGGTGGAGACGGAGATGGTGGCGGTGGCAGCGGCAGCAGAGCGGTGATGGTAGTGGTTGCTGGTGGTGTTGGAGATTTAAGGGAGACATTTTAAATGGATGGTTCTCTCGCAGAAGCCGGTTGCCTCTGATATTATCCAATACCGTGGCTCGTCTCGCGGCCCCGTGGCGCTTCGCAAGAATCCGCGAGCATCCGTACGAACGAAGGAATTGCAAAAAGAATTATGTTCCAACCAATTATTCTCGTCGCCATCTCGACCAATGTCTTTGTTCGAAAATTTTCTTTTGCGTCAAAAAAGAAAAAAAAAACCGGTTCTTTTACTCGACAGTTTCTTCACGGAAGGTAAAGTTTCCTCGATCGGGAGAAAGTTTCATGAAAACTCGCGATGTTAAAGCGAGAAGGGGTTGGAGAAAACGCAGAGCTATGGTAGACGGACTCCTACTTCGGAGTATCTCTGATATAAGATTTGTTTTCTGATTCGTAACGAGCAGGGCAGACATCACAGTCGCGAATAAAAATACTTGTGCTCGTTTCTCGTAGCTCTTTAAAGACCGCGCACTGCTCCGTTTTCCCATACACAGCTTTGTATTTCGCACGAAGATAGTGCTACATCTCTTTAAGAAGACTCTGTTTCAGGATCGATAGAGAACGCAATCGCATTCAACACCTCCGACATCTTTCGGTCCACCTATTTTTGCATTAAAAAATCACCCGCGATACCGATGACTGCGAAACTATCTTCGACCACTAATTTTTTTTGGTATCTCTCTTCACGCGAAACACTCTGAAGATATAGATTCCGAAATAGATTTTTGACGAATCTATAATTTTATATTTTAATGTTAACGACTACCAAGCTTCAACGTTTCGGCAATTATGGACATTCCATCCAAATGAAAGCTCTCTTTCGTTCCGTCCGAACGAATCCACTTCAACGAATTAAATAGATTGTCCGTTTTCCTAGCGGTGCATTTCGAAAATGGATGCGAATCGACGAAACGACACGTTCTTGCCCCTCCTTTTCCGCGGATGTTGCGAGGAGGCAGGCAATCGCGAAAGAACGTTTTCCTTTCCGGTGGAAGAAGGAAAACTGAGATCGTCCAATGAGACCGAGGCGACGGTTCCGCGACCAATCGTCGAGTTTCCAGCATTCGGATGTGACTGCGAACAGGTGTGGCGAGAGAGATGAGGGAGACTGCGGGAGGAATGGAAGAGAGACGGCGGCCGTAGAGGGAAAGAGAGAAAACTGATTCTCTGTGCAACAGGGGTGGATATAAAGCGCGTGGAGATGAGCAGACGAAACGGAGAGCAGTCCTGCGCGATCGGGAGTTTCCCGAATTCGTTTCACGGACCGGAAGTCAGCATCGTATTTGCGCTTTCCATTGGGTTTCCGAGTGTCGTAGGGGCCAATGGCACGACGAATGCCGACTGTCGGTGCCGCGATGCGGATTCTAGAGGGGTTGGTTACGCCCCACGTTCTACCTATACATCGAATGAAACAGCCAGAGAGAGGAACGGAGGAACAGCGAGAGCAGGAGAGTCAGCCGCTTTCGGCGAAACCGAGAGAGAGAGAGAGAGAGAGAGAGAGAGAGAGAGACGGCGAAAGGAACGAACGAGATTTCCCTTGCCGTCTGTCTCCTTTCCTCTTTCCTTCCCTCTTCCATTCCCGTTTGACTATCTCTGTATTTGCGAGGGAAAGAGGGAGTTTCTCCCTCTCGGAGTCTTTGTCCGTGTGCACGTGGATGTGTACGGACGTCTGTGCGCCGTGAAGAGGTCGAGAGGGGACTCGGAGGAAAACGAAGACGGGGACAGGCGGCAGAGGGGCGCGGGGGTGTCAGGGAAATGGCGATATGGACGAAGATGAGGATGAGGACGAGGACGAAGAGAGGGCGAGGGCCGCCTTGCTTCGATCCGAGAAAGAGACACAGATAGAGACCCGGAGTGAGTCCTGGCTTCGATCCCACAAGGAGGTAGACACTCGGTAGCACTTAAACTCTCCTCCCTCTGCTTGCCTCCGCTCTTTTCCCTCCGCCCTGCAATCTGCCTTCCACTACCCTCTCTCTACTACTTTATCCGTTCCATCCCTCTTGGTCGCAGCGCTATCTCCTCCTGCTGTTTGCTGCACTTTTCTCTCGCGTCTTTTATCTTTCCGTTAATTTCTTACTTTCTTCTGCCTTTCTTCTTTTCTTTTTCCCATCTTTCCCGTCTTTCAACGAACGTCGTAGAGTCTGAAACTATTACAATATCGAGAGAATGAAAAAAATTCGGAGGCTTGTAACATCGCGTTCTTTATATAAACTGTCCCTTTTTAAGCTAATTTATTCCACTTGTAAGCCGGTGTATCTAAAATGACGTCATTCGGTGATGGTACGCGACAACGTTTCACGTGGATTTTAGAAGCGGCGGGAATAGCAGCAGCGCGATTAAAGCGTTCGTTACGGTTAATCGCGTGGCCGTTTATTTTTATAAGTCAAGGTTACCGTAACACCTGTACGCGCCTCCAGCCATGGGAATCGAGAGCAGTTTGGGGTTGACATTTTACTCGCGCTCCTATAACCGGAGGGCTCGTACAGCGCGTCGTTAAAAACGAGCTAATTGGTTTCATCAAAGCGCTCTTCGTGTCGCTGGGGAAACGAGTACCGCGCCGTTGAGTGCCGGTTGATTTTTCGCCCCGTATACCGGTAATCTTCGTTGAAACGTCTTTATAAAATCGCGACCGTGAGCGCGAGCGTGAGCGCACAGGCGCACGGGCCAAGCTCGCCTTTGCTAAAGCATCAAACGTCCTTTCATTCTTTCGCGCTATTTACCCGCATATTCCGTAAAGCCAATTCAGCTTAATCGAATTTCAAATTACGCGGTTCCCGCCGGTATTTTTCTTCCGAAGCCCGGGACACGAACTTCGGAGCACACTTTCCACTCATCGACGCCTCTGCATCTCTTGCCTCCCTCTTTTCTCTGCTCGTCTCTATCGAGACCGATCCCCTTTTTGTTTTTCACTCTTTTTCCCTCCTACTTTTTTCCTTTAATCTTTCTCGCCTCGACGTTCCTCTAACTAACGACGGAGAAAGAAGCGAGGCGCGAGGGCAAGCGTGGGTTAAAACCCTTTAGTCTAGACCACAGGATCGGTCGGCTGGCTGCCGGGGAGTTTTCTGTTCGGCACCACTTAACAGCAAAGCCCGAGAAAAGAACTTCTCTCGGTGAGCTTTTCACGAGAGGCAGCTTGGTCTTATCGGCTATCAAAAATAAAAAACAAAAAAGAAAAAAAAAGAAAAAAAAAAGAAAGAAACGTTGCGTCTCCGTGGTAAAAAAAAGAAAGGACCCGGCTGGACGATCCCTTGACTTTCGTCGTAAAGTAATTTCTGTCGTCGTCGAGAAAGCAACCATAGACGATGGCCAGTCGGTTAGGGTACCATATGCAGGGATATACAATAAGAATACAGGTAGACAAAAATGGTAATAGGTAGATATAAATTAGTTTGTCGGTAGCCACGGCCACTCGGCGTGGAACGATGGCGTCGCGGCGAACCAAGGGGGACGGCGGAAAAGACGGAGGAGCGGAATAAGAGGAATAAAAGGAAGGGGATCTTGAAAGTGGTCTCTCCCTCCTCTTCCCCTTAGCTGGCAATGACAGATACAAATAAACGATCCAGCGGTTTCGCGCAAGCGCCTTTCCAGAATCTAGCTTCTACCGTCGTTCTCTCCACCACCACCGTCGCCACCACTACCGACACGACTACCACCCCCTCTTCGTTCTGCCACCCCGGCGGAAGCGGAGGTAGGCAACGGGTACCCCGACACATCCACCACCACCTTGGGTGGAGCCTCGTAACTGACGTCATCAGACGTACAGACAAACGGCACAGACGTAGAAACCAATGCGCGAAAGGCCAGGTGGCTTACGTCTGCGTACAAATAACCGAGTACTTCGGCCACCCCTGAGCGGACCCGCTTGGAGAACCGCCCCTATATCCAACGATTCTCCCGTTTCCTAGGCGCCCCGGCCCAGACTTTGGTCCCGCCTGATTGCCTTCGTCGCTGCCATTGCTTGCCATTTCCGTTTTGCGAAATCCTAGCAAGGAGCTCCGACCCTCGAGCCAAGGGGTCGAGGATCCATCGAGGGCTACTTATGGATTCGGCGGTGTCGATGCCTTCGAGCCAACTCGATGGCCTTCGGGGTACCAAGCCTCTTTCTGGCTTTTCGTTTTATAAAAGCGCTTCAAAGGCACCGATTATTCATCCCGTTTAATCTCCGGCCTCGTCATTGGCTCGATTTGCTCGTTCTCGACGTTACACAGCCGACGAGATTTCTAGTTTCTGGTCCCCGTCCGTTCGAACGGAGTCGTTGGTACGGTTGTTTGTTGTTCGCTCGGAAGAAAAGTAACGCAGTTACTGGTTGGTTTTCGCCTTCCCTGGTCGGATCGTTCTGTATAATGCTACTGGTCTACAAAGTCATTAAATGCGCGGGATGATGGAAGTCTGGGGAAAGGGTGAAAGCTCAAGGTCGCGTAATTGCATATCAAAAATATGCAAGCAGGAAGATAGAGGTCTTTGGTCGCGTTTCTTGGGGGACGGAGACAGGGAATTTGCGCTTCCAACGTGACAGGTTTCGGAAAGTGAATTCTTAACTCGTTCCACCGGTATCCCCGAACTCCCCGAGTTCCTCGACTCTCTCGGCACTTGTGCAGAACTGGTAGCACCGATAGTAGGAACACGCGAGTAGTAGTCGTTGGGGAAGTTGTATCGAGACCTAGTGGCAGAACCGCAGCAGGGTGGACGGCTAGAGGAGGCAGAGGCGGTGGAGGCGGCGGATGACGAGGAGGAGGAATGAGGAAGAGGAGAGGGTGGTGGCAGAGAAGCGAAGCTGAGGGCAAGAGCGCGAGGGAGGTACGATCGGTAGGTAACACCGTGGCGATGCTTGCGGGGAGAGAGAGAATAGAGGGAATACAGCAGATAGAGGTAGCTTGGAGTCGAGTGCCCGGGGCTGAATCGACCCGGCTACATACAGCACACCCCAAGCCAGTCCCTCTCTTACTCGTGCATTCGCTCACTCACTCCCCCTACTCTACGTTCTTCCTCTACCGTCTCTTCGACTCACCCTCTTGCCCACCTGCCCACACCCACCCGCGCCACCCCTTTCCACTCATTCCCTTTCTAACCGTCGTCTCTTCTCTTTACTTCTCTTCTCTTCTCTTCTCTTCTCTTCTCTGCTCCTGTCTCCTTTCTTCTTCAGTTATAGTTCGTCTAGTTTTGTTTCCTTTCCCAGCGAGAATTTTAGATACGAGTCGACCCGTTCTGCCGTTTTATCGTGTTTCTCTTTCGTCTAGTTCTCGGATGTGTTATTCCTTTTTGTTATTAACCAGATTCTACCGTGATCTATTTATCCATTTTTAGGTATTTGCGTCTATTGTCCTCTACGTCTCATCGTTTTCTTTTCTTTTTATTATCAAGTTTCTTATTTTGTCACCTTTCGGCATTTACTTCTCATTTATGTCGCATTGCAAATATCAATAAAGTTAACTTTCGACACTGACAGCAATTATCACTAACGTCTACAAGAGAAGACAACTTGTTGGAAAATCTGCTTAGATGAATCGATGGTGAATCGGATGGAGTTACGTAAATCATTCGAAGGACAGAAATTTATAATGAAAAAAATGTCATTACTCTGCATCACCTCAATATTGTTTTAATCTACTATGCGTTCAAGAAGGTAAATTGGCCAGTAGGGTGGTCGATGAAGAAGAGAGAAAAGCAACGAACGACGACGTTATCCTTGGATTTATCGTTCAAGGACACTCGGAGATTCGTCCTCCCGTCGATTAGACGCATATCCGATCTGGAAAATTCGCTTAGATCATCGGATAAGCGTCGAGTACGATCCTCTGGTGGGTCGAGGTTCGCTACTCGAGACACGGATAGAGTTGGTCGTCTTCGGGGGACCAATCGACTGCCTATTTACCCGCCAAACAGAGCGCGGTAAGCGGGTTCCTCTTTCAAATTCACCCCTTTGAGCGGCGAGGCGCTCTCCTGACGCCTCGCGCCTCAAGTATTCGCCAGACAAAACGGTCTCATTCCCATCTCAATCTATATTCGCACGTCCAACACACTCGAGATTATGAATGCGTGGGGTTAATGAAACCAGGGAAGGCGTCTGCCTTTGCACCACCGACCGCCGCCAACCGCCTCCCGTTCCCGCCTCGCGACCCAACATCCTCAACACACTCCGCCACCCCCATACGTCCGTCGGGGTCTTGCCTAGCACACCTCCGCCACACTCTTCTCGCGGTTTCTTCCTCTTCATTCTCCGGCAGCTTCGTCATTTTCCTTCCCTTTCCGTGTTCGTTGAGAGCACGGTCAGCCCTGGCTGCCCGCGGTTCTACTACCGTTTTCCAGGGAGGTAAACAAAGTCGACGCGGGCGCGAACTCGGTCTACTTCGCTTTATTTTTTCAAAAGAACGTGTGCAAGCGTGAAAGAGCTGGCGCACGGGTAAATGTGCCCAGACGAGAAGCTCCTGCTCTACGTAGGATCTTCTTTCTTTCTGTTCTTTGTGCTTTTGGATCGATCCTCCAGAGAAAAGGTTTTATCTCTTGGTTGCTACTTAACACTACTCGCCTTTTCTTATCTCCGAATTCGCACTTTTTTTTTTTTTTTTTTTTTTTTG
>NIPQ01100343.1:0-19417 GCA_002806875.1 Lepidotrigona ventralis hoosana
CCTTGTCGAAGGGGGAAAGTGAAAACAGAGGTGAGAATGAAACTGCACTTTCTAATCCTTTTCTATTAAAATAATTCTTTTCTATTCCACGTTTGTTACGAATTGACGACGATAGAAATGAAATTGGTTTCTTTTCTTTCTTCATTTTTATCGTCTCTCCATTCTCTTCAAAAAACTACGATTTTCAAGTACGATGCATAGAACTATCTCGAAAAGCGGACGTTTTCGTCGAGAAAAGATGGAACTAATAGCTCGCACTTGTTTCATTTTTTTCACTCTGTTTTTCATCGCTGTTTTGTCACGTTCAATTTTCGAAAATGGCAGTAGACGGTGAGCAAGAAACTACTATAACGATGTCCTTTGTCGTAGCGATATACAGCGATTTCCGAGCACGACGTGTCTCGAAAAGCGAACGTTTTCGTCGAAGAAAGACAGCTAACAACTCGCGAGTACGATGGCGTTGTCGTTATCAACTGCTTCTGTCTAGGCTTGCCCCGCGCGGCGTAGGGGAAAACGACGTTTAGGGACGAACAGTGGGGTAAGACGCCCCCGTTAAAAGACGGTAAAACGAACGTGAAGTCGCGAGTGGCGTGGGAATACCAGAAGTTACTTTCCGCGAAACGACCGATCCACGCACGAGCTTTGCATGCGACGCTTAAGTAATTTCTTCGTGGAAACGCCGTAAGCCCTTCGTCGTTCATAACTGACGCGTATGTTCTCCCTCGCGCCCTTCCTTCCCCCAAATACTCCAAAGTGCCCCATACGAAGCCAACCACGTAATTTTCTCTTTTAAACTATTCGCTGTAGAGAAAAATATTTCAGATAAAGCTTGCATTGTATCGACATCTTTTTTTTTTAAACTGTATATTTTTGAGTTCACAATCTTGCAGCTGACGTCGAAACGAATTCAGCGACTTAGATAACATTGGTGTTGTAGAATCATTCAACTGTACTGCTCAAAGCTTATCTTGAACATCCAGAAATTGTTTTTTATCTATGATGTTCGCAGTGGTTATCTTAGGCGCGAATACATTTATTTATTTAGTCCTTAAACGACAGTTGTAAGACATTTTTATCGCGGGGCTTTCTAAAAAAGTCAGGCGGGAAGTATCCATCACTTTCGCTATTATAATACGAAAAATGGTATAAAGGACGCTTGCTAATAAATTACTTTTGGAACAAAAATTGCACGGTCAGCTTCATGTGAAATATCCTGTATATGCACGCGGCAAGCAAACAACTTCTTTTCGCTTGAAAAGAATAGCGATAAAATATAAAAAATTAGGTTCGCTAGGTGATCCAACGTGGAATATGGATTCGCCTTCCTCGAATTTTTGGAGCTAAAATTAATTAGACATTTGTTCGGCGCTCGCTAACACTAGCACGAAGAATCATCGGGGATACTAAGCAAACAGCGGCACACGCTCGCTTCTAACAATAACTCGACGAACAGAATTCGTTTTGATCGTTAAATTGCGACGTTTAATTTGATTTAATTTAACTTATTTACGCGCAGACTTTTTGTGACAATTGTATGAAATATTTAGCGTTAACTATTCTCGTCGGCAAGATCTACTTAAAAATAGGTTACTTGATTTCCAATTTAATTCAATTTTATCTAATTCAGCTTGATCAAATTGTCATACAATTCAATATTGTTTCAAAGGATTCATAAAAGTAATGAGCTAGTCACACACATTTTGGGATGGATAATCAGTATAATATTCGATTGGAATATAAAGTTTACATCTAGTGTAGTATTGGTGCATGAGATTGAGAGTTTTATAGATTATATAGAGAGTGATCGGTACACCGAACAGCTCGGACTACGAACACTTTAGCGAAAGATTTTTATATTTAGACAAGAAACATATATTTGGATAACGAACACCTCACATCGCGAGTATGTAAGATTTGTAGAACTGTATTTTGCTGCTATCTATGATCGGTTAACCAACAACGGATTACGTTCGTTAACCGATCATCCAGTGTATAATATTTCATTACTGCAATGCGTCAATTTTCCAATCAAATCTCGTAGAGTAAAATAAATTTACTTCAAAGAATTATAAATGTAAATTTATAAAGTTCAGTTTTCCCCATTTACGAAGAAGGTACATTCGTCGGTAAAACGGGAACAAATAAAGACACGATTGTTTTTTTTGGAATTCTTCCTACGAAAGAGACGTAATTTCTCGTCGTTGGAAATTCCTTTCCAACATATACGACACAGACCACAAAAACGAAACAGCGAAAAAAAGAAAAACGCAAAGTAACGAACCTTAAGACGTTACCTTGAGACGTTTCTATTCTGTTAATTGAACTGACAAATGCAACAAATGTCCCATCGCGTTTCCCTCGATTCCCTTTTAATCGTCCGATAGCTGCTACATCTTCCTCGTCTCGTGGCCTTTAGAATTATTTCTGACAGTTTTGATATATACAATGCGCTCTCGCAGCGACTGAATGAGAAGGGATACAAAACGAGGCCCGCGATTCGCGATATGACGACGATCGCCGGAGCTGTTGTATTATTGTAAGAGCTCCGCCGGAATCGGAATTCCACCGTTGTTATCTGTTTTACTTTAGCCCGTTTTGCCAGGATCTAGGCTCACAGATTAAGAGAAAATTGGAACAAGTTGTTTACTTTTACAAAACGGCAGGTTGGATTGAATTTCAGTATTATTACGGACCGGAACCCGTGGATGCAGCGACGGCGTGCACAAAGTATCCTTCGAAACTTCGCGGCTTTTCTTTTGAATCTAAAGAAGAATACACGCGTGACAGGACTCGCGTATTTCTTTCACTGTCCATCACGGTTTTGTCCGTTTTGTTACTTGTCTCGGTAGAAGGAATGATACGGCGTCAATCAACAATCCTAGAAACGGAGCGCGAGAAAGTCGCTTTCGGACGCGATCAAATACTCTGTCGCGGCGAGACAGTTTCAATTTTTCCTCTAAATGATAATTCTTCGGCGAGTCGCGGGCATATACCGTGTATATACGTACATTTCGAAAGTGCGCCGGTACGAACTTGGGTGAAGTTCGAAACAGCTGTGTACTATTGGATTCCATGTCGTTTGCTCGGCGAGTAGAGTAATTCGCCAGGGGTAGGAGGGAAGGACAGGGTCGTGAGAAAAGTTTCTCGATTTTCTAGTGTCCTCTAAAATAAATTCGACAAAGTTAGCCACGCTCTCGTCCTTTATTTCCGCGAATAAATTGTCGAGCGTCCTCTCGATATGATGGAGCAGCTAGCAGACGCACAGGGGTCCCAATCCTCCGCCGTTTCTTGTTTGTTTGGTTTGCAAAGCAGCCGTGACGCGGTGCCGTGGTCGTGTCCCGAGAATTTGCGGCGATACGGGACTCGAAAGGCTCAAGAACTACGCCAAGACCGCAATTAATGATCCCGTTAATTTAATTAACGCCCGTTGTAAAGTCCGCGGTTCGTTACGCCTGGTAGAAGCGTAGACTCTCGCTGCGTTTCGCAAGAAAACACGGGACAAAAATAACAGTCAGAGGCGACAAGCATTCGGTTCGCGAGATACGCTGTTGCTCGACCACCACGCTACGTTGCATCGTTGAGGGATTAGAGCGGATTAACCCGAGAGAGAGAGAGAGAGAGAGTGCTAACGTTGTGTTCCAGATGACTGTAAAAATTCAGGCTGGATTATTAACGTTTAAAATATCCGTATTTGATTTTATTTCATATTCTCCGCGATAGCAAGTGTGGCTTCATATGTGCAAATTTATATTTCTGTGAATGCGATTAGAGAAAGGGAACTGCTGCAAGAAATTCATTTCCCTGGGTATATGCTGCAGCGGCATAATAAGCAAAAAATTAATCGCTCAGATCTGAAACGAAATTGTCTTTGCAACAGGGGAAATTAATCGAAACCGGTTTCGAGAATTAGAAGAGATCATCTTCCTTTTGATTCGTTTGATGAAAATTGAATACGAGCTGGATCGATTCGATCAATTCTTCAAGTCGTCGCATTTTCGCGTGTAGCTTGCTCGAAATATCTCCGATGATCGTTGAATGTTACATGAATTCTCGTAGTGAAATTTTCGTAGTTTGTAAATAGGTACGTGAACAATTCCAAGCAACTCAGCAATAAAATCCAGCTGAATTAAAGATTTATGCCGAACGATTCAACGATACCGATTGAAAGTTAAATTCGATGCTCGAGAAGTCGGAGTAAAAACCCTCTGCGCCTCTGGCGTTCGCGTTGAGGATTAATTTTTAACGGATGAAGAGGGGCGGAAGTTTATTTTTCCATTAACCGGCGAGGCGAGAAGTACGTGGATTATCGAAATTGGTATTAATTAGCGGGATGAGTTGTATCGAGGTTTCCAGACAAGCTGATCTACCTGGCTTAACTATCCATTTTCCTGTTTCCCGAAACTTTGGTTCCCGCGGGCGTAGACAGTAGCTGATTTTAACCCTTCGTTACTTCCTCCTCGCCTGGTACTGTTGCTCGTTACAACTACCATTAAAGGATACAAGCAAGCAGGACGGGAGAAACAACAAGAAAGATGTTTTTAAGAAGATATCTTTCATCGCGAGATAGTTTGAGACAATCCTGTCTGTGTACAACAACGTAATAAAGAGTGAGCGTATTTTGACTGGGATTATTAACTGGCAGGTGAAGAATCATGGTGCAAGGCAATCATGCAGGCACGACGATATTTCGCAGGAAACTATTTCTGTTTCAAACGTGCAGAGCTTCGGGAACATTTAGCGCGTGCACGTCCTAGCGTCAATAAAGTTCAAATATTCATAGTTGTTGAAGTTTTCGGTTTAACGTTCGAAGTAACGAGGCGCGGCGAACTGGCTCGGCGGCGAGACAGATTGGTAAATAAATTCTCGTATGACGTTTTATTAGAAAGGGGCGGACAGAAGTAGTCGGGGCGGCGTGTTGGAATTTTTTTTTCTTTTTCCTCCCCCCCCCTCTCTCCTCCCCTTCCTTTCGCTGGAAGATATTCATTTTTCAAGCGGCAATGCACCATCTTTTCTGGCGCTGAGTGGATCGTTTCTACGAGAGGACGGACAGGAGAATGCGCTTTCTAAAAAGCTACCACTTCCCGCTCCTTTCGTCTGTCTTGACGAAGACAAACCTGCCTCCGCGGCGCGATCCGGCTCGCGAGCTCACCCCTCGCCCGATTCGAACGCAACAACCTGCCAGAAACTGCGGGAAGAAAGAGAAACGAAAGATAACCACTTATCTTCGGGCGATACCGTGCCAGCACGCGCTAATGAAAATTTTCCCTCCCTTGTTCTGAGATATCGATCGCGCGAGAGATCGCGGACTTTGGCATTGCATCGTGTTGGACGTGCAAGAAGAGTCTCACCAGTTTCAGGCAAAAATCAATTTCGGAGTGGAGCTGTCGCGAGTCTGCCTGTGGTGGTTAGAAAATTTGATACGGTTTCATTAACGCAGCTCGGGTAATAAGGATTTGAACGTCATTTACATGATATTGGAAGAAAGTACATATATAGTCTCTAACGTAATATGATAATACATTATAGTCAGTCGAGTGCTACTGTACTATCTGAAAATTCCATTCTTCCTGTTGGCAGTCGCAAGGCTAGGAAAACGGTCGATCGACAAATGAATATGTAAATATAAGTGCGAACGAATTCTAAACAAGAGTCAACTTTGAGATTATCCTTGTTGCATTCGATGATAGATACGATTGACGTTCGATCGAATTGTCAAAAGAGAACGTGAAAATTTCCTTCCGAGTTCGGAAGTGGCTCGTCGAGAACATCGGGAATCAACAAAGGATCGAAAGAGGGGCGGCGCGTGGTTAACGCGTATTTCTCTCGACCGAACGGCATAAAATAAGCACATATAAAGCAAAAGGGGGGAAAGGGGAACGGCAGGAGAGAAAGGGACACCGGCAGGAAAGTTGCAAGTCAGTGTCGCGTACAAGCTTGTTGACATTTAATTTAAATCAAGTCGGAAGGGAAAAGTTTTCGCGCTATATCGATCGCGCGGTAGTTACAAGAGGCGGACAAGAAACTAGTCGAACTTTCGTCCGACGATGTTGGAATTTCGGTGCGCCGGCAAGTACGGCGATGACGATCGTTTCGAAAAAAAAAAGAAAAACGAATGTCAATATGTAACCCTGCGGAGGAAGGCGGAAGGCAAAGAAACTTTGGTGGAATTTCAAAGTTAAGGAACGAAGGATGGCGTTTGAGGAGACCCAGCAGTCGGCGGCGGTCTGTCTGGCCGGTTCTCGCAGTAATGAAACGCTTCGCAGCGGGCGAACACGGTGAAATCAATTTCTGCCCGAAAAATGCCATCGGCGAACGCGTAATTAAGCATCGAGAGTTTTCCGAGTTCTTTTTTTCGCCTTCCTTTTTTTTTCTCTCTTTTTGTTTTTTTAATTAAATTTATACGAACTGCGCGACGGCGCAAGCACGCACAGTTGCAAGTGGCTCGCGGCTCTGCATTCCGTTCCGAGTGAAACGAGGAAATCGGCGAATGTTCGCCGTTGTAAAAAAAAAAAAAAAAAAAAAAAAAAAAAAAAAAAAAAAAAANAAACAGAAATACCGTGACACAGTACGTCGCATCGAAAATATTCACCGCGCGAAATGGCCGAGTTGTGTAGTACGTTAATTAGCACTGCCACGAACTTCCCAAGGGATAGGAAAGCGAAGATAATTACCGACGTGTCGACGATACTGTCGGTCTCTGACGAAGGAGTTGACGTTTGAAAACGAATGGATTCCATCGACCCAGGCCGGTCCGTGTGTTCCGCTATCGAGTTATCCTCGAATACTCGAAACGATCGCGCGTGACAAATGTCGCCGGGGCTCTTTCGACACTTCGTTCGAAACGGGGAAAGCGCGCTTGGAAATAAACGCAAATCGCCAAGCCCCGAACGCGTTTCGATTAACCATTTTAATCTCGTAAAACGCGTGCATTATATATATTTTTATTTCTCGCAATACCGTCGACGAGTTAACGAACGTTCGCACGGCAATTAAAAACGAAGCGTTTCATTTTTGATATTTTTTTTCTTTTCTTTTTTTTTTTTTTTTTTGGAGAACGAGGAAGAAAGGAATTAAAAAAGTTTGAAAAGCAAACGACACAAGGCACGATCTGTGATTTTGCAAAATGGAATTATACTCGATCGGAACGACCAAGAAATACAACGTTCTGTATCTGTTACTAATTAACGGAAATTATTAATTACTCATACATAGATACACGGACAAATATCAATTTTAAACTTCCTTTCAGCCACTGTAACGTGTAATAAGAGACGAATGCCAAATATTTCCATGTCTTCGCTGTCTCGTCACGCTATCGTTTCTCGGGAATTATTCCCGCCATTATCCCTCCACTTACCTCCTCGAGGTTTCTTCCGGTCGCGAGGCCGGTAGCAGACCGATTCTATTTAAATCGATCTGCATAGGGGCATCGCGAAAATTGTTCGTACCGGCCGTTCAAACGTTAGTTTCGTTGGCAACAACATATCCGTTCACGTGTTCACCCGTTGTTTCCCATTCCTTCGATATTAACAGCCGCGCGAGACTGAAACCGAAATGGCACTCGCGTGGCGCGCGTGGAGTACGAAAAATAGGCAAGAGTCACGAAAAAACGTGATTACGGATTAAATATCGGCGGAGTCCGTCGAGCGAGGAGTGTCATCGAGGAGGAAAGATGTTATTTCGGAAACTCGATGAAATACCGATACATTTATCTCTTCTCGAGGGGGGATTGAAGGGAGACGGTAGGGAATAAGGAGCAGAAAATAAGATTGCTCTCGAGGATTTCTATTCTTTAATCTCCTGGTCGAGGAGAAGCGAAACGGGGCTTATTTCTGAAAAAAGAGGAGAGAGCGAAACGACAGACAGGGAGAGAGAGAGAGAGAGAGAGAGAGAAATGGGGAAGGGGAGAGGGTGGGAAGAAGGATGAAGGCTAGGGAGAGGGAATCGAAGTGCTCGATGAACGGCTAACGAGGTCCAACTTCGCCGGAAATGACGATGTACCGCTCGGGCTTCGGAGCTCCGAACCCCGGTGACTTCAGGATCAAACCGCCCCTCTTTCGTTCCGGCAGTTGAACCGGTGTGAAATTGCCGGTGAATTCCTCCTGCCGTTCGGCTTGATAACCAAGAGATCCTCCAGACAAAAGAAACCTCCAGACCTCCGGATCAAAGTAATTTCAAACCGAGAGAGCGAGAAACCCGGGCATCGTTGCGCGTTTCACCGATTCTCCCTTTCTCATGACTTTTTCCATTCCATTCTTCGAGGCTCGCCGAGCTCTCCCGCACCCTCTCCTCTTTCTTTTCTTCTTCTTCTTTTTCTAGCTAGACGTTTCCTGTCGAACGTGTACGCGTGACGCGAGGTTATAGATGCGAATAAAACGTTGGCAAACGTACAAGGGCCGTATATAGGATAAAAGGCTCTTGCGGCCGAGTAAATCGAATCCTCAATTCTGCCGTCGCGGGACTGTAAAAGCGCGTTGATGCATCGTTGGAGTTGCGCATCGTGATACATCTCGCTTCGAGAATATCGGTGCACGCTCGAGCCTACGTCGTAGGCGATTCTTTCGAGAAATGGCTGAATCCTCGCGTAACTCTTGTGTTCGATTCGCGAAATATGATATAAAAATACTCTCGATTTTGTTGTTGATATTTTTTCGAGATTCCGTTAGTCCGTTTTCAACTAGAATTTAGGATTGTTCGATATTTGGGAACAACTAATCAGAAAAGACGGTTCATATCATAGATTCGTGTCACGGATCTGATTAATGATACTCAGATGATGAGATTGTGAATCATCCACAATCCGACATACGTTGTTTTTTTTCTGTTAGAAAATCAATTTAGAGTAAGATCGAATTCTTTTAAATATTCTACAATAATTACATTCACGATCTTACTGTTGCTTAACGTGCTTGCTGAAATTTTTCGTCCTCGGAGGCTGGAATCGCGCGCAGCAAGGATCGATGGCCGCTGGTGTCGCGTGGGAACAGATTTGGAAAACAGCAGATCACAATAAATACTGGGAACAGCGATACTTATGGAAAGTTGCCGCTGTATATGGAAATTTCGTCGGCGTCTGGCTTTTCTCGCGTGCCTCGCCAATCCGGGGCTAGCTCTCGTATCTTCATCGGACAGAAGTCGAAGTCGAATTGTAGTATCGAGTTTTGGGGGCGGTGGGATAAGAAGAAGAGAAGCGCAGGAGGAAGGGAGAGCGAAGGAAGAAAGGAGGGAAGTGGAGAAGCGCCGGTGGCTAAAGCCGATTGAAACAATCGGCGATCAGTGTTCGGTGATCCCGCTTGGAAATGGCGGAGGGTTGGAAACGAAATCGTCTTGACATCGAGCCTCACCCCTCCGGCCATTCTGCTCGAACGATCCGGGCCCAAGCGCCGACTGACTAAAATTTCTCGTAACTGCTGCCTCTTCGTCTCGGCTGCACGCAACCAGGGAAACAGTTTCGCGTAGTTGTTCTTCGCTGGCCACGTCACGCGTTTCTCTTCTCCTTTTCTTTTCTTATCTCTCTTGGTCCCGCGTTTTTACCGATTCGATTCGAAGATTTCGCGAGACAGACTCTCGACGACGAAAGAAATGAATATCGATGTTATGTGGATCGAAATTATGACCATTCGTGTGTATTTCGTTTAACCAGAGGAGAGAAGAAGAGGTAATTAAACGATAGAAAGACGCGGAACTTCCTCCTCGAATCGTCGATATAGAAACGAATTTCGAAATTTTAAAGCGACGCGGTGGTTACGCAGGAGTATTACGAACAAATAGTAAATTATGTCGACGCGATTGGAGAGGATCTTGTCCTGGGGTTTGTTCGATGAAACACGATGAAACGACGGTTCGATGGAGGGTGAGGGAGGGGGGGACAGAGGGATGAATATTTGTACGGTGAATAATACGCAATCGGTGAAATGTTTCGCTGCGTATGCGCGGCCTGCACTTGAAAACTGATATGTTTGATAACCCGCAGAGGATGCGTTCGAGTGGATAAATGCGTTATTGGAAATCAATCGGCAGGATAACGTAATTGTTGAAGTGCGTGCGTGATGCAGAGAGTTGTCATAACTGGGAGTGGTGCCCCGATCCTTTAAACTCGCTCTAGAAAGGGTAAAATCACGACGCGTACAACGTGCACGTGTGTCGATCCTCTCCGTCTATCAGCACAATTATTACTATTTCCAGGGATAATTTTCGTCGTTTCGTTGTGTTGGCCACTGTCGATCGCTTGCCGCTGCCTCAGTGAATCGAGTATTCGTTTTCCAGAGCGAGTGGAAAGGAAACTTTAAAAAGGAAACAATTATCTCTTTGATGCCCGGTGATTTTAGATTCGACCTGTTGTCGTGCCATGCGCGATATCGATAGCTCCTCGATCAAACGAAACGAAGCCGTGTTTACTCGATTCTCTTAATTTGCCGACGACGACGTTGTATTATATTCGATCGGGTGGCAAAAAAAAAACGGAACGGACTTCTCTCTCACTCTGTTTCTGTCGTGGCCCCGGTTAATCGAGTTGAAAACGAAAATTAAGAAGGGCCGCGAGAACGAGCGGTGAAAAATGGAAACGAGGATGGAAAGTGGGCGAGTGAAACGTTATCCACCTGGGGGCCAGATAAATATTAACTCTTTTATAAATATGAAACGCGGCCGGCGCTTCCTCTCGTTGTTGCGTCGGCAGCGGGATAAAAAGTACGTCTCGTGGCCACAAGAAGTAGGGAGGATTGGCCACCGATTGAGAAGAGAAAACGATCTTCTGGAGATGGACGTGAAGGGCGAGACAAATACGCGGAAAATAACAAAACAAGCTCCTGTAGTTTCCGCGTACGGACAGGAACCGAACGAAGGAGAGAGAGAAAGAAAATAAGAGACAGCGGATGACGTGTTGGAGAATTATGTGAAAGGGTTGGGGGATGTATGTGCGGACGGGCACGGGCAGAAACAGGGAGATAAATTCCTGCGGATTGCATGGAATCGGCAGAGTGGAGTTTATTTTACGGCTCCGGAGAATATTCCTGTCTCGATGTAATTGTAATGATGATTTATCGCGATAAGAGAATCGATTTTCTTCCGGGATTTGGATGTTTCCACGAGCTGGAAACGGGACCGGGCTCCATTATATTCCGTCGCTGTGTATTTACACTCGAGGATACGTCTGTGCGCTATCCTCGATATTTCTTCGCAATTTTTTATCGTCGGAAACCCTTCCACGACGTAAAGAAGATTACAGATGTACCCGATACTCAGGTCCGTGCGCACAATCTTATCAAAGAATACGTACGGCTCTGGTATGGATGTATCTCGTAGCATCTGTGGTTGAGTTTACGACGTAAACTCAACTTGTGAGTAGAACTCCCATGATGTGAAGTATCACTTCGCCGTAGTTTGCACAATGATGACATTTTCTGTGTGGGTTCTCATTAATTTCCTGCGTCTTCGATTCGTCTACAAACAGTGCTGGTCGAAGGTTCAAGTCCACTTTTACTGCATTTATGTTTCGTGATTATTGTGCAATTTTGGAATTCTCGATTTGATTCATTTCTGTTACACACAGCTATCGGATAGACGACTAATGTACAATGAGATAAATTACTATAGTTATCTACGACCCAGCAACATTATCTGGGAGTTAATATTTTTTTGTTGTTAACACTACGATAAACACGTTCATTTTCTATACACAATATGTTGAAATACAGTAGGCGAAGAAATCACTATTGACGTTGTAAGAACGTAACGATATTAGAAGATCTATGTATTTAAAATTAGAAAATTTAAAATTAAAAATAAAAACAAAAACATACAAAACACACTATAATGTGTAAAAATGTACGACACTTATTATTCAGTGGACGAGAAATTTTGTTTAATCAGACTCGTAAAAGTACGGAATTTGCATAAAAATCCTGCCTCGTGACATTTACAACGAAAGCTTATCTTACGTTAACGCGAGTTTAAATCTACACTGTGAGTAGAAAATTTGCAGGTTAAACTTGCGTTAAATTTTTCGACGATTCGAGGCATATTCGATCGGGTGTTAGTTCCACTCACAATCACAATCAAAGACGTTGCGAACGAAATTTGTTTCAAAATGGAGCACACGTGTGCACTTACGTCCAGCAGCTATTAAACATCGACGAAAGAACACCGTCTGGCGATGGAGGACGGCAGAATTGCAGTCGTTTTAGTAATCATCGGTATATTGTAGCAGAAACTAGAGTATCGGGGAGCAACGGGTGGAAAGGAGAGACAGAAGGGGGGAGGTTTAGCGTTTAGCAGGATGCAACAGCGAAAAGGACCGCCGGAACAATTAGCGCGAATTCCGCGTCTGATGCAGTTTTCGCGTCCGTCCGATTGTTTTGGCGCCGTTGAATTTTCCGGACGCCAGGCCGTAGGAGGCCTGGCATGGCAGTTAAGCCGAATTCACACCAGAAATTAGTGCCGGGGTCGTTCGAGTCGTTCACCCCTTCGGTGGCAATCCCTCCGTATCGGGCAGAGAGAGAGAGAGAGAGAGAGAGAGAGAGGACTTCGCTTGAAACTCGAACTCGTACGAGGAAAACGTCCACGACCCCGATTGTTTCGGGCATGGTAAAAAGGAGAAAAAGTTCCAGTGCTATAGCATTTCCATTCGCCCGCTTTCCCCCGCTTTCCTCCCGCCATACTCCCAGAGAACCAACACGGCGTATTTCCCCCCGTCCTCCCCCTTCCCGTTTCTTTTCATTTACGCAGGAACGTTCGTGGAAGTTCATTTGTCAGTCGAGCAACACCCATGGACTGATACGTCGATCCGAAATCGAATCAAAGTCGAGGAGCAGCGTCGCAAACGTCAGTCGTTTTTATTTTTTCAGTCGCTCGATCATTGAGAGAAAGTCGTCGAGAGAGAGTTTCGCGTTTCCCTTCCGTTCCGTCGATCCAGCAGGCTTCTCTTTTTGCGATCGGTCGTTTGTTGTCGGGAAAGGAAATTTCTGGAAAATCGAACGTTTCCATTGCGTGAAAATTTGCAAGATCGTCGACCGCACGATTTTTGCTCGCTTCGTGAAATTCTCCTTGCGGTGGAATCGTCGGTCTCGCGACCGAATGAAATTTATGTCCATACTCGATCTTCGGGATCCGCGATGAAGTCAAAACGGAAAGAAAAGCCGAGCACGTTTTTCTCATCTGCCAATGCCTTCTTGCGACGGGGCCAGGCCCTCGAATTATCGCCCTTCATTTCTCCTTATGCGAACAACGTCGGGCTCCACGGTGTGTCGAGTTCTCCTGCCTCTTGGGATTTCTCTTTCGTACCAATATCCTTTGTACTAAACATCAATAGCGAACGTCGTTATTAGATTGCGAATTTTTATGAAAATTCGTATCTCTGAGATACTGGATCTTTCCTTTATGTACTAAATGTTATGGAGAACACTATACCTTGGATATCTTATATATCTTCTCATACGTAACGTACAAAAATGTTACGTTATCACCAGACTGAGAATTTTCCATGCAAATCTTAACGATTAAACAAGAATCTGGGTCAAGAATTATTTCGCGTATCAAGTGTATATCATGCTGTACAATATTTCTCCATATTATATTTCTTCGCGTTACTTTGCTCTCCGTACAAAGGTTTACACCTTCAGAAAAATCCACAGTCTAGTCTAGTTGCTTGACGATCGAGCTCTAATCTTTCATGAATAGTGATTCTTTTAGTCAGCGACAAAACGTCGAGTTCACGGACGACGGCGAATGAAAAATAAATTTAGGACGTGCGGGTAAGATGCACTTAGGTAGAAAAGCCGTTTCAATGAAAAGGAGGGTAGGCGGGGGAGGGGGGAGAGAAGAGAGACGATAGTTTCGAATTTAAGCAATTAACCGGCGCGGTGCCGTTGCAGCGTTATATATATACGCGGCAACGAGACCAAGACACTCCAGGCCCGCTGTAATTGTGTTCGTTAATTAAGATTACGATCAGGACGAGGCTGAACGTCTGACCTGGTTTCATCAGTGTTCGTCAATTTTGTAGAGACTTAGCGGCACCTAAAGTGAACCCGAAGAATCATTCGGAATAATACCGTTTCTTTGCGCGCCTCGTATCATTCACTCTCGCTCTCCAGTATTTCTTTTCTTTTTATCCACGTATGCTTTTCTCTAAAACATTTTGTACACTCGATACTGCTCCCCTTGTCCTTTTGCTTCCTCGAAGCTCGTTCGTTTGTTAGCACGTTCGAGATCGACGAATTTTGGAAAGATTGTCCAAGGTAGCTTTCTTCTTATTTCTCTGCGGTAAATTAATAGCATCCTCGTGTTGACGAGATGAGATTATATTTTGTGTGATGTTTACTTCAATTATAAGTATAGATGTTATTTAAAAATTTTTTAATTTGTGTTTTCTCGTGCTCCATTAGCATCGTATTTATCCCATTTTCTTCGTTGACACGCGTGCCCGGTTACGTAGTTAATATTTAACCCGATATTAAAATATTCTTGGAGATCTACTAATAAAGTGACATACTCGGTTACACAATCGAACTCGGTCGAACGAAGCACTCGAACGTGTTAATCGTTCTTGAACCAGTTCGATAAACGGTACAAACGTGCCGCAGGGTCAATTAAAATATTGGTCAGATATTCGGAGTATAGCCAGGGCATTGGCTATCTATGTTTTAGAATTTCGCGCGAGCCAGTAACTGTTCGCTGCTTGTTTGAACATGAAATCGAGCCAGCGAGGCGCGAGTCGAGCACAATGAAATTGTATCACAAACTGACGGAAATGTGGGTTAACTTCATGCTCTGACAATCACAATTTGCCGAGGCCTTTGATACGAATTTTTCGCCAGCGGAGGGCCGTCGCCGGTGGTGTACATTAAACGTCATTCCACCGCTCCGTAGAATACATCTCTCTCTCTCTCTCTCTCTCTCTCGCAATTTAACGAACATCGTTGACGCTCGGCGAGCAAAATTACTGGCACGCTAGTTTACCGCCGTTAACAACTCGGTACGAATATTTCGCGGACTTTGACGAAATTCACCCGGCATCGATCTTCAAGCTTTGCGTTAATGATCATTCACGCGTGTCATGACTCGTGACGTCTTCGACGATTTATTTAAGCGAGAATTAAACGAATTTCTCGTTTCTGTTTGTTTAGGAAACGTGTAAGCATTTAAACCCTTGTCTCGCATTGTTTGTACTCAGATCCTCTTTTGCGAGAAACGATTTCCTGTATTTTACTGCATTAAACACGTCTCTTGTGTTAAATTCTGACTGATAGATTGTATTGCTCTGTTACAAAAATTTTTTTCTGTTACAAAATGCTATTAAAAATCATTCGTTTTCTTTAGACTTCTGGTATATATTATTGTCAGTTTGGATAGTTTCGTTGAGTTCCAATTTTTCTACTCCCTATCTACTCTACTAATTATCTAATTTATTTAATAGGAGCAAAACTTTATCATAACATCAATTTCTTCAAACTTATAAGACAAAATTATAAAATCTGAGGTGAAAAAAATACCGAGCGAATTCTTGGCACTTTATTTCTGAACTTGATAAATATTCAAAAATAAAATTCGATAATACCGATTTAAAAAGAGATATGGCTGTACGGGGACAGACGAATAAATAAATCACGAGCCACTTTGACTCGAATATCAATGTAAAGAAGTCGCCGTGAAATATGAACGTAACCAGCTCGCGCGAGACAATGCGAGCGGGTTAAAAGGATTAATTAAGCGAGGATGAATTGTGAAAGCCCGAAATCGTTTCGCGGATTTATTAAAGCCATCATCACTATTTAAAAACGAGTCTCTGAGGATGCTGATTCTTTCGTCACTCGAGTGGCAATCGAATTTTAGAAATCGCGCCGCCGCTCAATGCTCGAACGAGGTCGTCCCTTTCGCGCCATTGTTCCAAAAGATATCTAATGGACACGATGCGGTGGAATCTCGCGCGCCACCGGGGGAATTCTTCAAGCGCCGCCTGAAACCTCGTTATTATCTCCGGTTGTAAAAGCTCGACCGGTGGACAGATTGCCACCGATTATAACTTGAATCCGTAACGGCGTCGTGGCTCGAATACGCCGCTTCCTCCTATCGTTTTTCGTGACCGCGCATACGAACGAAGGGATTCGCGGGCGAGACCGTTTGATTCATTCCCGACGATTTGTCTGTGTTCGCCACACATAACTGCGAACTTTCACCAGGGAATAGAGGGTGTAACAGAGAGACGCCAGTGTGTTTTGAATATCTTCGAGACTGCACGATTACAATAATAATTTATTAACTCTTTGTGGACAAGCTGAGACTTCGTTTAATTTTTTTCGAAATTTCTCGAGTAAATCAGTATTTTTTTTTCTTTTTTTGTCCTTTTTTTGGTAGAGTTGAAGGTTTTATTAATTACGTTAAAAGGTCGAAGGTTATGATCACAACCGGTTCTCGTTTCTCAGAAAATTTTATTCCAGCAGGCAAACGGTGCTCTCGGGTCTTTCGAGCGAGAATGTACACTAACGTGATATATTGGTTAGTTAATTGATGATTGATGGCAAAAATGTCGCTCTCTCCCTTATATATCTGAGTAATGCTTCAGCACGAGATCGCTCGATCGTTCAGTACAGTGATAAACTCAACGCCGGGATCGAAGTTATTAATTCGGAAGCGGAATCGTTAGTTAAGTCATAATCCCGGCTAGATATCCGGGAGGGAGGTAACTTGCCTCGAAAAAGCAACAGCTATCGTCTGAAATATGTTTACACGTGGCATGCAGAATTTAGCGAAACGCCATGGAAAACGCAAGCGGCGAAACGTCAGCAGTAACGTGTTTAAACAGCACAGTGGAATAGAACATACGTATACATACGGACCAACACGATCAAATGCGAGCAAATACGCATTCACGGCACTTTCGCTATGTAGTCACGGCGAGCCCGTATCTGCCGGGCTTGTTATTTATAAATATACGAATCTCTTCGGAGCATCTCTTCGACTAAATATCGCTACGGCGGCACGTTCTCTACCTCGCGTCGCGTTGTTTCGCATGGACGTTAATTTATTCGCCGGAGGGGAGGGAGAGTCGAGCCGGCGAGAATCGGCTGGTCTAACGAGCGCGCCGATACGTTCGTAAATCGACGTCATGGGGCCGAATTTTTTTTTCCCGCCGAGGGGGAAAAAGAAACGACGACGACCTTTTTTCCAGCTGTCCACGCTCTCGCGATATCGATATTGAAAGTTCAAGAGAAAGATAAATGAAGCTGAAGCTCGAGTCGGATGGCCGATAATTAAATTTATATTCTTCTTCTATTCGTATAATGAGAAATCGCGATCGGATTGAAACGAGCGGAGAGAGGAAGAGAGAAAGTTGGCCTCGGTGGCCAATTTCGAAGTGGATTGGTAACGTCCGACGCAGACGCGATTATCGCTGGAAATAAATGGGGCGAAGTACAAGGCGGTAAAGTTCGCCGGGTCGTATCAACGTAATCTCTTCGGAACGATTATCAATTTAGCTGCTCTCGAAATCGTTGCCGACACGATAGATCGTTTAGACGTGATCACAGTAATAAGGCGTGTGCCGACGTTCCTCCGCCGACGATGTAATTTCGTTGTGAACTCATCAACATTTACGAGCCACCGTTCGTCGACTGTACATCCCCCTGTTGTGTGTGCCCCTGCGCTGCTCTCGCATGCACATTTTCGTTCCAACGGCGAGTAAACCAGAGTTTAATATATTCATGTAT
The DNA here is from genome assembly GCA_002806875.1 of Lepidotrigona ventralis hoosana. Lineage (NCBI taxonomy): Eukaryota > Metazoa > Arthropoda > Insecta > Hymenoptera > Apidae > Lepidotrigona > Lepidotrigona ventralis. Next base: position 17,706 of record NIPQ01100343.1, read on the forward strand.
CTTGTCGACTGAATTTCCATGTCGAGGCCTCTTCTCGTATTAAGGCTTTTCAGCATGAATCGTAAAATCAAGCAGATTTAATCTCGACGCCTTTTTTCCCTCCTCTCTCACTCGCGGTCGCTGTCTGTGCTTCAAACTAACGTCGGTGGCCAACGTCACCACGATGAACGAAAACGCGACTACCGCTTACTCGTTGGTAGATCAAGTCTATCACGCATTTATCTTTTCAGACAAATTCGACATCTCAGTTTCGTTTCGAAAGTATCGATTCATGGAGCAATTCTTGCATTTACGTAGCTACAGTTTTAGACTTATATAGGGTTATGCTCTACTAAAATATTACAAGACGAGAATGCATTCAGCAGAAATAGAGCTTCTAAATTGAGATCCTCGAATTAGATTTACTCACTTTCAGATTATCGAGGATTGGTAGTCGTCTGCATAACTTGGCCCCGTAACACTTCGATATTTTATATCTAACGGCATCTCTCGTCATCTTCGTTCGTCGGTAGTCGAGTCTACTTGGAAGTAGATCGTTCTCGTTTCAACAAGTACAACAAATCCTATGTATAAAGAGCTCTAACCCAACGATCGAAGGTTCGAGCTACTGCTTGCGAGGTACTCGAGCTCATCCGTAGCCCAGTTAGACTCGAATCTCCGGCAAATTTCAGCGAGGGGAGAGGGACCTCGTCGTTCGTTTCTCTCTTGTTCTCTTGCTCGGCGTGGACACTCGGCACGACTCGGGAAACGTTAATTGAGAGAATAAGACGAGGCGGCGGCGGGAGGTTTTAGGAGCGCGCGCGCGCGGATCTTTCCTCGGTCTCCTGGTAAAGTTGCAACGCGTTGGCGGAATTTCAACGAGGGCCGGGCGCGATGCGGCCAATCGTCCGCCGCTTACAAATCACGAGGTGATTCATCGTACGCTTGTTTCCTCTTCTTATTCTCTCGCCTTCTCGTGCCGTTCGTCTGCCTCCCCGGGGGTAAAAGGCTTTTCGTCCCTGTAATGGCTATCGCGTCTAATTAGTCGATCGAGGTATCGATTTCTCAAACGTGTCCAGACTGTTTACCCGTGATTTCTCCACCGCCCGGAATTGATCCCTTCTTCCACGAGGAAGTCACGCGTTCGCTCGTTCCGTGTGTTCGCCCGAATTCTAGGGAAAAATAAGTTCTCCCCTCCCCACGCGGTAAGGTGTGTTCCCCTTCCGCCGACGAAGATCGGACTAATTAAACGGATGTTTTTCGCGCTTCGTTTGATTTAATATCGAAAATTGATATCGCTCGGTTCGCCGGATGATTTCTAAGAACAGTCGTTCGATATCCCCCGCCGACGGAAGTTTCTCATTATTGGAAAAGTCTGTGAACTTGGCGGGAAGCTGGCGAAACGCGGGAGAGCAAGTTACGACGGGGCATATCAGTGTTCCGTAATTTTCTTAATTCTTGTGGGAACGTTGGCCCGATCGCTGGGGCCAATTTTCCAGCGACTAACGCGCGTCCACTTGGACAATAACGGGCCGAACCGCTTTCCATACCACCGGTCCGGCAATCGAAGAAACTTCGACGTCACTTCCTTCCTCGTCGGATTCGACGTTAAACTTCGACTTTCCGTCCGAAGCGGAGTTCCCGGCCGCTGAATTTCGAGCCAAAGTTGCTCTTTAATTGGACGAGAGATTTACCGTACACCTCGTTTATCCCCTCTGTTCATTCAATTACGC
>NIPQ01100364.1:0-19826 GCA_002806875.1 Lepidotrigona ventralis hoosana
GAAACGCATAAATGGATAGAAACTATAGATATTGTGCAATATTTCGACAGGCAATTGAATTTTTACACAAAACGAAGCTTTGTGCGTTGTTTTGCTTCTGTAACCTTTTCCCCACGTTCTTTTTGACATGTGTTCCGGATGAGCGGTACCTGTATTTTCCATAAAAGTTTAAAACTATTTGTAAAAAAAACCAATTATTGTTTTGATGCTTTTGGGTTCCGATGTTTTTTTAATGTACTTTTAGTTCCTTTTTTAAAAAAACTTTTTTAGAAAACGTATTCCGTACTGACATATCGGAGATATGTTTATTATCGATGTGTAAATCGAGATTGTTTTTATAACATTCACAATAGACACTATTCCATTTAAAAATTGTCAAAATGAAAAAAATTATAAAAAAAATGTATTCTTTCTATAATACAATATCTTAATAAAATTCACAGTGTTTCATAGAGTTTCGATATTTTGACAAACATTTAAGATTCTCTATCCCCTATGATTTAAAATTTTCTGCTTCGAATGAACTCTCCGATGAAACTCACTCTCCCATAAATTTCAGAAATCTGATCTCTATATTCAGGTTACACGGATGAACCTTTTACTCACTTTCGAAATAATCCAATGCAAAAATACTAAAAAAAAAAAAAAAAAAAAAAAAAAAAAAAAAAAAAAAAGAAAAAAATGATCTACCATTCACGGTGTAAAAGAAGAATTACTCCACTCGGACATCGATCGCTCCAAATATAATCCGAATTCGTGTAGCGAATATGAACACGTGCTCAAATTATAAAATAATCCGGTTACACAGCGCGACACGGTCGAGGGTGCGAGAAGTGTTCTTGGCGCGATCAATTGATTTTCCAAGCGCGCCAAGCGATACACTGGATTTACCGGATGTAGCTCGTGCCGAGCGCTTTTCTACGCATCGGTAACCGATGCTTGCCACCAGCCAACAACAGTCGGCCAATTTAAATAGTAAATGAGCACGGTTGACGAACAGCGAGTGGACAAATAGCGACGCAACAGTTCGGAGCGTGTCACGTTCACAGAATATATTCATTCTTCGGCGGGGAGCAAAGTTCTCGTGGAAATAATTCGCGGGAAACGTGAAAAACACGAGCGCGTTATAAAAAATCCCGTCACCGTGAAAAAAAAAAAATATATATATATATATAAGAGAAAATTTCCTTTGATCAGAAAGTCGGCTCGTTGTTCGCTCACCAAACAAACGGTGTTCACAAGTTTGAGGCCATCTCGCGATTCTCTGGATTTCTCGTGTTTCTCTAGATCGTGGATCGTAGATCGTCGCTTGCTCTTTTATGTTTTTTCTTGCGAATATTCATGCGCAGCGGCCTGTGAAATTCGCCTTTGTAATTCATGCGGTCGTTTCACATGATTTCGTTAACAGTCCTGTGACACGCGTGATGTCCGCTTGCAAGATCGAGAGATTATGAGAAGGAGCAAATGTGTGCAACTCGGTATAATGAAAGATCGGGAAGGAGGGAGGTGGATCGTCGATCTCTAGAGATTTTTACAGGCTTGCTAATTATTCGAATTTACTGTCATTTTTTGATGAGAAAGATTAGAAATGAGATGAACGTGTCAGGTTCAGAAGTATAGTTTACAAAATTTTATAGATAATAGACAGCGTTTCTTAATATTGTGACAAGGAGTTTCAACTTTCAAAATTTCTAACATTTTTGAAATTATGAAAAGTATGTATTAAGCTCAAAAATTAGATTGATTAAATTTTAGTATTATAGAGTAAATTGTATGTTGTATTAAGTGTGTAGAGTAAACAGAAGATTTTTCTTTGGTATAGTGGAAGATCAGAGAGTTAAGTATAATGAGATGGATTTTTGAATACTTGCTAATCTTTCGAATTTACTGTCAGAAGTGAGAAGAACGTGTCAGCAATATTCATCAAAAATATAGTTCAAAGAATTTTATATATATGATTGTTTGAATAGATGGCATTTTAATATCGTGGCAAGTATTTTTAACATGAATTGATAGTATATTAAGGTTAAAAAATGACTTGTAAAAAATGGAAGATGAGGGATATCGTGATTTTATGCGTAATATTAGTTTGAAAGCTTTTCTATGCAACATAGGATAATAATGATAATAATGTGACATAATATAATATGCATTAATCTTTGAATTTCGTTTTCGTACAACGCACTGAGAAGGTGCAAAGAGAGTAATTATAACGTAATAGAATATCACGAGTTGTTTTGGCTCTAAAAATGTAATTCTACGGGAAATTTATTTTTAAAAGAATGGGCAAAGCTTTAGGAACGCGTGTTAAAATATCACGTTACTTCCAATTTTTTTTCTTTTTTTTTCCTTAACCTCTGTGATTCCCTTTCTTTCCCATTTTCATTTCGACACATGCTGTTTGATGGCCAGCTGTATGAAGACAAGACAAAGCATAACATGTTAATTATATTCTATTTAATTAAAAGCAGAATTTAAATTACAAAGACACTCGAGGTTTTTGAAATACAAACTTCAAATCCTTCATCCTTTCTTTCTTTCTTCTGTTTTTTTTAATAATTCAAAAACAGCCACTGAGAGGAACTCTTTGATAGAGATAAATCCACCGGCTACGATGTAAAATTAACAGTCCAAAAAATCAATACAAAGCTACATTCATATTTAAGTACAAAAAGAAGAGAAATCTATAGACAATAAGTACAAAAAGAAAAATCTGACGAAAAGTAAAATTGGAACTGATTTGACGAACGCGAATAAAATTTTTTAGTCGATGTCAAATAATCTATTCGATTATTCAGGAAGCGTGAGAAATTACAAATTGCGTCCCGTTAAATCGCTATTCTAATTAATTGCCAGCATCAGGACAATGAAGAAAACAAGACTAGAACTTTCGACAACCGTCGTTGCACAACATCGCGAATTCGATGGTAACTTTCGTAGCGTCGTCATCGCCGTTGTCGTCGCGACGATGTCCCAGATACGACGACTTCGTGAATTGCATTTACAAATTAAAGGCGGCTTATGGGATCGCCTGGAAACTTCACTCGCGATGAATTAAATAAGACGATGGAACTCGCGAGACGACACGTGTTCTTGATCTTTCTTTGCAGACATTTCACCGGATTATTGACGAATTGAAGTTTGACCTTCTAATTTTTATTAACTCGGATAGTCAAGATTTGCAATTAAAATCAGCGAAACGGAGTGCATCTTTTTATTAATTAAAAAAAAATAGGAATTCTGATAATTAATCTTGAGGGAACTATTGGTTAAAAAAAATATATTAAAAAATATCTTCATTCAGTTTATAACGAAATTCGTATTTGTATAATTTTAATCTAGAAAGTAAGCAAAAGGCAAGTTTCACGCGAATAATTGAATATATTACATTACAGCAAATTACAATTTATTTAGTGCTCCAATTATATACAATTTCACTCGATCTTGCACGTTTCGCGAGTTACTTGATTTAATTTAATTTAATAAATTCCGAGGTATAGCATCGGAAATATCTCCAAAAATTAATTTCAATCTCAATATCCTCGAACTTCTCGTTTAGAATTCGAAAATTGAAACGAAGTAGGAAATATTAGAAAAAAAAAAAACATATTCCCACTCCTCGGTCATAATTTGTTCAAGTCGTTAAAGGGAATTAATTTTAAATTCAATTCTAGTCGGGGGCATTAATTGGATTCGCTCGGAGACAGCTTCGAAACACATCAAAATCAAGCCGCGGTAATTAATTTTCGTTCCAATTGCCGGCTGCTTGCCGCGGAAGCCTGTTCTACGTTTTTCATATGAATAATGGCTGAAATAACGAACTATTCAACGACCGTCGTGAGTATGTTTGAAATCAAACGTAGACACGCGTGGCAATGCGTTCAATTATGCGTGTATATCGAAATGATCCAAAATGTTGCTTGCCACAATCCCCGCCGAATAGAAATTTTAATTACTTCTGTTATTGTGGCGCGTTCCAATTATTCGGAAATTATGCACGACATTTGTTAAAATTGCGTGTCTCTGCTTATCTTTCGTTGAACAAATAACAATATATGAATTTGAGTCGGACAATAACTTTATTTATCATTAACATATAGTATATTATACATAATAATATAATGTACATGTGTAAGACAATATTATATAGCATATGTAATATTATATTATATAGTACATAATATTACATATACACGATATAGTATTTTTTAGAAGTTTATATAAATTTATATTCCTGCGAACACAATTGAAAAAAGAGAAGCTACTCTAAACAGAAATTTGCTTCGTCGACTGAATATCTTACTTCCAGTTTGAACATCTGTCTAGTTTTTCATATATTTCGTATAATTTTACAAGCTTCTGTATCTTCAAATATTTTAAATGCCTTGAAATTTTTCTGCGTAAAGTTCACAGGTATAAACTGCATAAACGTTATAAAATCCATTTTCCGCACCGAGTAAGAGGTTTCACCGTAAATTGTAAATTTACAGTTTATCATCAATCGGATTGAGATTTCGAATTTTCGTCGAAACAACAGCGAAGCGTATGAAATGGTATGAATCTAAAGCGCGTTAGAGATAACACAGCGTGTTGTTGGAGGAAGACAAGCTTCGGAGGAGTCAATTTTAAGGAGCGAAACGAAAATCGTACGCCGGTGTGTGTAGTGAGTGAATGTTCTAGTTTCGATGGAGTTACAGAGGAATTCCATTTTGAGAAGCGGGACGTTTCTCGGTAAGCAGACGAATCAGTGGCCGCGTCCTCTTTCCATCGGGTCAATTCCTCCTAATGTTCAACGATGTCAAGTGGTGTTAACTATCGCGGCGATCATGTAACGTGTTCGTCTGCAGCCAATGAACGACGTTCAATCCAGACGAGCCTCCAAGAATATCGTTGTGCAACACCGAGGAACTATTATCGAACTGGCTATCATCTCGTTTCGTTCAAGTTGATTTTTTTAAATAAAAAGTTTCTGCCTGTTGCAAAAGTCTTACAGCTGAATTTTGAACGGAGAAAATTCTATTATTGAACGGTGAAAATTATAGTTTCATGATGAAATTTCGTTGATGAAATTATTGAATTGGAGAAGCGTCTATAGGTCATGATAATAATTTAAGCAAAGTGGAATTTATTGAATTATCGAAAATGATAAGGATAGAATGATGGGATTAAAATTGATTTTCGGGGAAACAGGTATCAAGAAATGAGAAAGTTTAATTTAGATTCGCTTTACCAACGATTAGTTGAGTCTTACTTAGACAAACGAATGATAAAAATTAAAAAATAAGGAAAAATCCGACAAGTGAATTTTGGAATGATAGAATCAGCTGAAGTAATATTTTTGTCCTCTTCATTATTCACGATGAATATACGCTACCCCTGGATTTATGCCATTATTGGTATTATCGATCAACTATTTGAAACAATCAATATTCAGATAAAACATTTTTCAAATCGTCGTGCTACATCTATATAAAAAATTTTCGTTCGATATATATTCACAGAATAATATACAACTGGAATAATACATCGAAGCTACAAGAATCCGACGTGAAATTCTATATCGTGGAGCCATGTTCTTCTTTATACCCCCACATCAAACATTGAAAATGAAATTTCGAACGACACGAATGTTATTAAATCGAGAGACGAAGAAGTAAAAAGTAGAGAGGGAAAGAGAGAGGGGAACATAAATTTCACTAAATAATAACGCCGCTCGCAAATATTGCATATTCGTGTGGTGGCAAGTGACTTTAACTCAATGGTATTACGATTCAATTATGAATTACACTCGTAAAGCTATCAAACACGGTTGAAATAAAATTCCCGTGCGTGGTGAAACAGTATAGAGTATTCCATCTGACACTCTGTAGCACTTCGTATTATTTACGTCAGCTAGTCGATACCACTCCCGATATTATTTATGCGGTCGATTCGCTGTTGGTCGGGGAATTAAAAATTGCCCTCGTAAAACATCCGCGCCGATACGCGGGAGATATTTACATTTTTATTGTCTGCTTGCCTAGATTTATTTTCACGTGCGGCCAGAATGCCATCGATATCGTTTGCCTTCTGTACGTGATTATTAATCGATCCGGCCAATTAATACGTAATACGCACGTAGTGGTAAAAAAAAAAAAGATATATATATTCGTACACGATGGTATGATATTCCAGAGGATCTCAAAAATTAGCTATAAAAACAGCAGTTATTTAATGAAGTCAGTTATTCGGTCATCGTTATTTTATTTTATTATTCATGCGCATAAAAATTGAAAGGTATTTTCATGAAAATCATATGTCAGCAAAATCTGTTCTACATTACGTTACTTACATTGCAACACCGTGATATTACTGTATAATCCATTATTTGACATTAATTTTCTACGTAGAAAACTATTTTTTAATATACGTAGTGAACAGATTTTATTAATATACCATTTGTCTTCACTATACCCATTTTTGAAAATAGACTATGCAATTGTATAATACGCAATCGTTAAATATATATAAAACAAAAAATATTATTTTATTAAAAAATCTCTGATTTTTTTTTCATAATTACAGACACTACAACGCGTAAAGTGGGGGGGGGGGGNGAATAATCGCTTTTATCACGAGCATCGCAATAAACGATAATCGTATTGTTTACGAAGTGGGCTCCGGCTGGAATTTACATTTTTGCGACACACCGGTGAGCAAATATCTTAGATAAACAGTGGAATGTTAATCAGCCGGCTATTAACGTCGAGCGTTGAGTTGTGATAGAGGTAAAAATGTAAATGAGAAGCGGTTTTCATCCAGGAACAGGCATCCGGCGGATTAATCTGGCCACAATGCGAAATAACGCGAAATATAAAAGCACACCGGGATTCTCGATTAACCGGCTTATCGAAATCGAGGCATTCGATATCGGCCTGAAGGGAGATAATTAAAATCCGTCGTTTTTACGAAATTTTTTCGTCGTCAGCTTTCCTCCCCTTTCCTCATCCACCTTTTTTCTTATTCGCAAACTTTGTAAAATCTCGTGACAAGAATGCAATTTTGCACGACTGAACACGAGACTATGAGTTTTTTTTAGAGAATATACGAAGTTTCATTGAACGCAATAAGAATGCGAATTTTTTTAAATGAATTCGTATAATTTTATATACATTTTTTATCACGTTATCACGTGAACGCTGTGCAATTTTGCATTTCAATTTTAAAATCTTCAATAAATACACAAAAATTTAGAATTCAATGGTGTAGCGTTATTTTATCAATTAGGAGATGATGATAGAGAGTAGGCAAAGTTTGAGTAACTCTGCTCATCCGAAATGTTTATATTTTTCTAAAACACTAGTAAAAAGAGTGCTAATTTAAACAGAAATTTTATAATTTATAATGTTATTGCACATTTTAGATATTTTATGTTATATATTTCGCATTCTATAAGTTCCATAAAAATTTTAAAAGAACGATCGTCTAATAAAAAAACGAAGATGAAATGGCCTCGAACAAACGTAACTATGAAATAAACGCGGATATCTGTACAAGCTCGATATCTGTACAATTGCCAAAAATACTAACCAACAGCAATATACAACATAAGAATGATTTAAATTAACAGATAACGAAGCATTTATTCGAGAAAATAGCCGAAATTCAAAAATATTTAAAAATTTAAAATATCTATAACTGTGACACTATAACTTTATCCATGTATATATGACTCATAAATAAATTTCTATTTTACGGAATAATCTTAATTCTTTACTGAAATATCTCACTTACGTGAATATTAACTATTTCCTTGAAAAAAAAAAGGAAAAATATTTAACACGACATAACGACTATTTCGAATAAGAATCACTATGATGTAAGTTCGGACGGTAAGAATGGCCACTTAATGAGCCACTTAAATTCAAATTGAAGCAAGAACTCGATCAACTCTCTTAATCGGAGCTCAATTAGATCGTTTGAATAGGAGCTTACTTAATTAAGAAAGAAATTACTCGTGCCTTGTTTATTTATACAATTGTTACATCGTGTCGAGTCTCTCTCTCTACAATTTAATTCATCTATCGATCCCGCATTGAATATTTAACAGCGTGTTTTCATTAAGTCAGATGTTTGATTCAATGAATTCTGCGGTTTTTTTCTGCGCAGATATTACTATCACTCAGCCTGATGCATTTCCATGCAAAATACAAAATATACTTGTTCGCGGATGCGTCGCGCCATAAAGTGCATAAAAACGTCCCGCCTGAATAAATATTAATTTCAATACGATTGCGTATACTACTGGTCGTCCATGAATAACGATATAAACACAATTGATATCAACTGCCCGTGACAATCTAGGACAATCGTTCGTCTGTAGACGAATTACGCAAATTTACATGTAACATATAAATAAATGGAGATATTTGCTGTAGATGTGAACGACGTATGGAGAATGAAGAAATTTGTAGCGTTAAAATGAAATGTAATGAAAATAAGTGAAAATCTTGCTAAATATCATGAAAAGTATTTAACAATCATTCATTCAACAAACGTAATCATTTTTATCACTCGACAAAAATAAATTATCGTACTACGCATTATTATACGTCGTTAGACTCCACACAGGTCGTAACTTAAGTACACTTTTCAGAAAATTTTCATCGAAATGAAAAAAGAAAAAAGATTTTACGTGTAGTCTGGTGTAAAATATATTTTGAAAAAAAATATTGAAATTATGATTTCGAGGAGACTGAATGGTTCCGATGAGAGTTTATTTTACACTCAAACATAATTAGCACAATTTTGTATAAAATTTGCTATGTGAAACAATTTGCAATTTAAGTTCAATTTTTTTTTAATTACAATTTCAGAAGTGTGAGTTTGTAGAAAAACGTTCGCAAGTACTCCACTGCTTATCGGGATACTCATCATGGTTCAAAGGAAGCTCTTTCTTTCTCACGCAAGTCATGATCTCTCCCATTCGATCTCGCGCATTCTGACCTAGGTTAAGGGTCACAGGGTTGGAATGGGCAGTGGCAGACGCTAAGTTAGCAGGTTTTTACGATTACTACACGCTATACACGCGTACCTATCCAGGAAAAAAGGAGTCCGCGACGTGTTCTGAAATTTAGCTACTATTCAGTATTTAGCGTACGTTGTACTTTGATACTTTACAGTTTGGAAAATGAAACGTAAGTATCCGTTAGAAACACACTTCTCTTGCACGAGAATTTTTATCGTAATTTTAATTTTAATTTTAATTTTATCGCAATAACGATCCTATTCTATTTCTATGTTTTACATTTGGAAAATTCGACGCCGATTCACACTAGGATTACGATATCGATACTTAGCTAATTATCGGTTAATCTATTAATTATGGAAGTTTCCACCGTGAAATTCGACGTAGCCACGCGTATATCGCGGATATCGAGTTTATAATTACTAATGATTAATTTAATAGAAATTCGCGATATCCCGTTCACGCGTGGATCAAAGAAGTAATTCAGCGAGAAAGATACTCTTCAAACGCGGATGAAAAGGATAAAACGACGATTCAACGTCGCTCTCGTTCTATTTTATATTCACGAAGCAGCCAGTAAAAAGAATGTATAATTTTCACTGGAAATATTCAGCTTTTCCTTCAAAAAGAGGCGGTAATTCAACATCCATAATTTCGATGTAATTCCAAGTAATGAAGGGAGAAGGAAAAAAGAACCGCCAATTTCAAATATATAGTGAAATTATTTCGAACTAGAGAATCGAACGATTCTTCGAACGTCAATATTGTGAAATCGAAACGTTACGCATATAATACATATTCCCTATTTTCGCTCATCAGTCACCAACGTCAATATTTTCGCGCAAATATTTTCACTGCTTCATTCTAAATATTTTTTCGTTCGTTTCGCCTGGTCTTCCTTTTTTGCCCCTCGCCCGGCTGTGTGCCCGGCTAAAATATCTTTCGCGTTCGCGTTCGACGCTCGAAAAGTGTCATCGATCGCGATGGAAAAAAGAAAAAAAAAAAAAAAAAAAAAAAACCAAAATAAAAAGANGTAACTGCGAGCAAATAAAGAAGGATCGTTTCGAGTTTTATCGAAGAGCCAGCTCGCGTCGCGTGTATATGTGTGTGTGTGCTTGCGATTTCGATGGCCCTACTCTCCCATGTGGAAACTGTATAATAAAATACATCGTCAACAGTTTCCCCGATCGTTCGACACTTAAGGAAACTCAATAGAATTTTATAAACTTCGTAAATACTTCTGTAAGCTGACTCGCGGGAGCTTGCGGCAACTTGCGTAAAAAACTTTACACATGTATACAACTTTATCGGATTTCAATAATATACCAGGCCGCACTTTCCAACATATTTCACGAGATTTCCGCGGGACGACGCGGTAATTGTATCTGACCTTGCCGGTTCTGTCGGGCAGCGATATCTATATATTACTTGAAAAATTCAGTACGTGCGTCGTGAAATAATGTGCTCGCGAGAACATTTCAACATTGGAATATAAGAATATCGGATCATTCTGATATAAAAATCATTCGAATAATAAATTGTTAGAATTAGAATTTTAGCATCCTAGTATTAGTATTTTTAGAATACCTAAAAGTATTAGAATCTTGGATCCTAATTCGTAGTTTTTAGATTTTTACAATATCGAGAGCCTCGGAATTTTTAAATTCTAATTTTAATTTCAGAATCTGAAAACTTTAGAACCTCAGAATCGTAGAATTTCGAGATATATATACGAAATCATAGATTATTAAGATCTTGGAATCTAAGATATTAAAATACTAAAATGTTCGGATTATATAATCTTAGATTATTAGGATCTCAGAATCTTGGAAGCTTAGATCATTAGATCTTAGATTATCTATGATTACTGGGATTACAGAATCTCAGGATCTTAGATTATCTAAGATTATTAAAATCATATGATCTCACAATCCTGGAAGCTTAGATTATTAGAATATTAAAATGGAATCATAGAATTATATAATGAATCTTAAAATTTTGGAATCTTAGAATATCGGAATCTTGAAATACTTAGATTATAACGGAATATTACATCATTGCATTTTTTAAATTTATTATTGCGTTTAACTCTCGTTCAAGTTAATAATAAATTTACCAATTTCTCGAAACGATGCAGATTAATACGATCGGATAAAGTTGTAATAAATTGATATACGTAATATACGAGCTTCGTTCAGCAACGAAGGTGTTAATTTTCCTACGTTTAATTATAATTCCATCGTATTAGATGACAAATTAAGCATCCTCTTGAAATCGTCCTTCATGGTCACAGCGTATTTTAATTAAATAATTATCTCAAAAAAATCGTCTTCACTAAAATCTCATCGATCAAATATTCTCGATAAATAAAATTAAATATATTAATAGATTCATCAGAAGAGAAATTTTATATTAAAGTTGCGTGGTTCTTAAGAATTTTGTATTCTCAATCATACAGTGATAATTTGCATAATATTTCCCTTTGTACATACATCGGTCACCTGGTTGCTTTATCGTCCCCAAAGGACTATGATCTGTCGCTACTTAATTTCCACTGGGTACAATTTATGACTCTCATTCCTCTTTTCTTAATTTCTTTCGCCACTTTCGCATTGTCCCTGCACCCCTTCGCACTCTTTATTCTCTTCACTACTCATTGCACTATCTACACAGCAGTCGCCTTTCATCTGCGTATGTATATCCCTGCAAACAAATTTCTTACCTTGGGATTTGTTACCTTTCCTTCAAAATTTCAACGTTATTTCTTTCATACAATAGTATTAGAATTTTAATTAATTAACATATATCTTTGGATCATAAATAACTACAATTATATTGAAAAATTAACTAACCCAAATTCCCAAATACGGGCAGTCAAGAATCAGATTACGATTATAATATTCTCGGGAAACAGTGCCGAGAAAAAAGCTTGGTTTCCTCCCAAGAAAATAAACAGTGCGCCAAACTTTTGAGCAAGAGTATATATACGTATTCCTCTATCACGCCAACTTCGATTACGAAAACCTTCCAATCCCGCAACATAACATTCCCAAAGAAAAGAAAAATAAGAACCGCGCCAGTAGCATAAAATCAATAACTAATAGGGGTAGTTTCAGGTAGCTGAATTTTATCCGGACAGTTCTAGACCAACAATCAGATTACTTACTTCTTTTTATATAAGTACGTCAGATCAATTTTTTCCCGATATTGGACAGCGTGGATTAGCACAGGCTTCTACCATCGAGTCCGTGGTGTTTCGTGCCAATAAACGAAGACTCTGCCGGTGTTTGGTGAGCAACGACCCTCAGGGGAGGACAGAGGGTCGAGGAAAGGTCGAGGTGTGTGTAAGTTAGGCAAGTGCTGCCAGTAACGTGTATACATAGCGTGGCTCACGGAGCCTAGATTCCCTCGACTTGGCTTCGAACGAGGCTTCGTGGTACACCGGTTGTGCGCGTCTCTGCAAAGTCTGCTTAATGCTCGCCATGCATCACCGCAATTGCGTGTACCGTCACTCCTTCTGGCCATAACCTCTTACCCCTTACCAGCGACATGTTTTTAATACCAGCTAAGAAAGAACTAGGCACTAGGTACGTGCACGTGGAACGACTGACTTCAAAATTATGTAAAAAAACTCATCGACAGTCCATGAGGATTATTCTGAAACTGAAAGTCTGGTTAAATGACGAAGTTGTTTATTGAATAACCGGTATAGAGGTGAAAGTCGAATAAAACATGATCGACATTTCTTTCAATTTTTCATGCCCTGAAAAGGGAGATGTTAATTTTTCAAATTGTCTCTCTCTGTGGCCATAATCTCTCAATGTGAACGGCGTGTGTTCAATACTAGCGAAAGAATTAGGTGAAACGACCGATTTTAACCCTTTGCATTTCAAACTATTTTTTAATTATCTATTTTTCTTTTTTTTTGGCAAATATCGAGTATTAGACAACATAAGACTTCCTGTGATAAAAACTGATGTCGAGTTGCACTCGACAAAGGAGTAAAGAATCTATCGGTATTGTTGAGGACTGAAAGTGTGGTTAAACGATAAAGTTATTCATTAAATAATAGAAGTTGAACCTAGAATAAAATCCTAGTCTTTTGAATTAATTCTAGGTTTTATTCTGAAAAGGAAAAAATTGAAAATACTTTTTTCTAACAAAAAAGACTTTAATCTTACAACGTAGTAAAAGTCACATAAATTTGTAAGAAGTCGAATTTAAAAAAAAAAAAACCAAGATATATTTATATGAGAAGTATGAACAAGAATTACAACACAGAAACATTACAATATAGAGATTGTATAATGGCAAAATAAGTTGAAACCAAGAAATTGGAGTTTAATGTTAGCAATATTATTCAACAACGCAGTTTCATGCTGCACGATTCTAGAGAAAGTCGAAGTTTGCTGCATGTAATTGCTAACCTGTAATTGCTATGTAGACCTGTCAGGTGCACAGTTGAACACGGAAACTTAATTTAATTATCAGCTTAATTAGCCACTAACACGGATTGTTTCTTAGATCGTTTATATCCTGGTACGAATACTTCTTTCTTGGCGTATTGTTTCATCGTGCTTTGTTTCATCCAATTATCCAACATTTTTATTCTACAATCTTTTTGAAGATCATGGTATGCACGATATGTATAATGATAAAAATTGTTTTCGATTGATTTCATTAGCAAAAATTCAACTGTAAAATCTCATAATTTCGTTTACAATTTCTACAATGATAAACCTTTAAATATTGCAAATACTGTAAAATTTCAATAAACAAACCTTGAAAGACAGTTTAAAAACAAATTTTTAACAAAATCATCTCCATCTCATCGGAGCAGGTATTTTAGTTATCGAAATATCAATTTCCGTCAAAATTTTGGTACATTAATCCCAGTTATCTCTTATGTGCCGTAATATTACATTCGTCTGTTAACAAATGCCACAGTTTGACGTTCAATGGAACGGTGTTGCATTACCCGAATAGTTCGTGCATATAAGCATCATTTTCGGTAACGAGAATTAGAATTGAAACTGAAGAACAACGCGATCTTCTCTCTCTCTCTCTCTCTCTCTCTCCCTTTGTACCAACTGCGATGCAACTACACGTAATTGCATATTACGCGGTTTGATATAACGTTGCGTAGCGGGACACACAACATCCACTTATATTTGTCATAAGTTCGCCTAATGTTCGTCATTCATAATCGCGCTGTTGCATATTGCATCCGTTGAATTATAGCGACACTATAATTGTAAATACTACATTACATTATTGCAATAAGCCGGTGTTTGGCGACCGGTAAGAATCTTCGTCGCATAGGGACTGCAATTTTCACGAATACCGGGTGCAATTAAGAGCAAGGAGATCTTGAACGCGAGATCAAGGAAATATACTGCAGAGAAAATTAAAATTAAAAAGCATTTACGAGAGATTTAACACTAGAATTATACCAAAATGAATGATGAATTTTTAATTTCTTCGTAGAAATTTTGTAAACTTTTCTTTTCTTTCTGCTCGTCTCGTATATTGCATAAAATTAATTAAATTAAATTCACAATGTTTTAAAATATTTGAATGACATTTTGCCAAATGTATTCAACATAAACTCCATATTTTGATTGTTGATAATTCTAGTGCTAGAAATGCAAAGTATAATTTGTTTCAGATGGTAGAGATGTCATCCTAAGTCTTCGAGTTTATTTCAGAATCTACGTTTCCTAAATAACATCATACATAAATTTTCAAATTTTATGCAGAATTTTTAATATATCACCAACTAGTGGAATAAATACACGAAAACAAAAATTTGTAAAATTTAGAAAGCACAGAGCAGTCTTGCTTGATATTTCCAAACTTTATCCTAAATTGATAAACCAAAAAGACTGTCTTTTCAGACACACAAACACACACACATACGCGCGCATTGTAAAGTAAAATTTTACAAACTTCAAAGCCGAGCTGGACAGCTCGCGGCCCAGCAACAGCGGAATTTCAAATTTCAAAACTTCCAACTTTGATTAAAATAATTCTTAAACTCAGCAACCATCTCCTCCGCATCGCTCTGGAGAACCAGACTATGGAACCAACAACCCTTAACCAAACTACCGTCTCGATCCGAAACTCTTCACAGCACAGCCTCCATTTGCTTTTCTCCTTTCTTTCTCTTTCTCTCTTCGGGGGGGGGGGGGGGGGGGGGGGGGGGGGGGGGGGGGGGGGGGGGGGGGGGGGGGGGGGGGGGGGGGGGGGGGGGGGGGGGGGGGGGGGGGGGGNTCGTTAATCAGCCGTTAATATCAAAACAAGACTTAGACTAACGGTGTCTATTTTTTCAAAGAACGAGCTCCAAAAGTGTTGGAGGAAATTCTTTGTTAGGGTAAACTAAAGTAGTTGTCATCGTCGAAGACAGAAAGTTGTTACAGAGGGAATATTGTAGAGATTAAATATAAGGTAATGTTTATTTGATAATAATTCTGGCGATTGAACAGTAGGTAATTAAACAAGGCGATGAATACGAATTAATAATTAATAAACTCGGTCATTACTCAAATAAACTCTTTTTTGCAACTCAATGGAATTCTGAAAAAAGCGACTCTCAAAAAAGAAAAACGCGCTTCTCTCACCACATTCATACTTTCCCTCTTTCATGCACTTTTTCATGACTCGGCAAACACTGCTCGGGCATCTGGCATAACTAAACGAACTACAGCTACGATACTATGTGAGTACTATAATATGTGAGTAATGATATATTTGCATTTGGAGTTGTTTCAGAGAACTCGAGGTCGCTTTTGCCTTTTAAAATGAAATCGCGTGTTTTTTTTTTTTTTTTTTATGGANTAGTCAACATAGTTCGGTGCTCTCTGTAAGAAAGAGAATTCACACGTGTCGAAAAAATATTCGAGAGGAGAATCCTCTCGTTTGGGAGATAAGATTTTAAGATTTTAATCTCAATCCTGTGAAATCTATCGTGTGAAAGATGAGGGAGGAGATAAGGAGCTCTATTATTCTCCTCGTCTTGCATGCATAAATTTTATAAAATTGAAATTTACCTTTACTAAACTAACAATCTTTCAGCGTACGCAGATTAATATCCTTTCTCATGAGAGAATTTAAAGTTAAACACATTGATCCATGGATTAAAAAATAAAAGTGGAGGATATAATTATGAAATTATCCACAAAAAAAAAAGAAATCACTACTTGTCATGCCCGTCTTTGTACTGAATAATTTTCATTAACAAAGTTTCTTCGTAAAACGACAGAAGTATTTCACACGGCCGTGGTTATTGATTCACTCTGTATAAAAAGGAAACGACGAAACGAGAACGAGCCAAGTAGGCAAAGGACATCGTCATAGAGACGTTGCTTGGCCTCGTAATTGTCCACCAGACAGAGCCAGTAATTAAAGATCGAAGAATGAGAAAGAATGTTGTCGTTCATTTCCTTTTTTCAGCGTCAAAAGCATCGAAGAATCGGCATTGTTGGCAGACGGTCGATTATTATCAGAACGATACAATCGCGAGCAGAAGAAAAAGGAAGAGCGTACGGAGAGAAATTATTAATTCTAGACGACAAATTTTGATTAAACGGACACCGTCGCGATGGCAGAAAAACAATTTTTATTCCCTCGTCTCTTTTCCATTCGTGATTCCCTTTCTTTCGATTGATTTCCGCGTTTTGCTTCTTCCGAGGGGTTCGTCAATTTATGAAAATATGGCTTTCATGGAAATTCCTTCTATTGTCCGATGAAATCTGGCTAGGATCGAGCGCTCATTGTTCCGAGATTACGCCGATGATGACTTAGTTTTAAACTGACGAGTTGCTCCCGAGGCTCTTTGATCTTTTAATCTCCGACTGGAAGTCAGAATTAAGAAAATTACGCTTTTTGGAAATTATTTCGGTGTCAGAGTTTGGATACATAGAAATATTTTCAATGTCAGTGAGTAATTTATTCATTGTATTCGAAGTGTTATATAGCAATTGCACAGTGAATTCATCTTTTCAATTTCAATATTTCAAATT
The DNA here is from genome assembly GCA_002806875.1 of Lepidotrigona ventralis hoosana. NCBI lineage: Eukaryota > Metazoa > Arthropoda > Insecta > Hymenoptera > Apidae > Lepidotrigona > Lepidotrigona ventralis. The sequence continues at coordinate 17,029 of NIPQ01100364.1, forward strand.
ATTATTTACCTGCTATTCTGAGCTACAAAAGGATCAAATTTAATTCGAATTTTCTTAATTTGAAAATGCAGGACACTACCATGCTATTTTTGTGAACGTCTTGTACCAAATTCAGTGAATAAATCAACTATTATTGAGCTATATCACTTATTTTGATACTTCATTACACGAGCATATTAAAATATCAGTTTTTGATATGATTATAACTGAATTATCTCGTATCGAGAATAGTAATATTATCGTGCTAAAGAATTATATACATTTTAATAAACTCACGTAATTAATAAAATATCAAAACAAGTGATATATCTTAATAACAGAAAATTATTAAATTTAATTACTAGTTATTAGTTGTGTAATTAATGCCAGATTATAGATTAAAAATATATATCTAGTATCTAGTTAACTATGAAAATCAGTTTAATTGCAGTTTATTAATTTTCTGCGAATATTACGAACCGCATGGAGATAATAAGCGAATATTATTATAATACAGGCAGATAAATCAAACATTCCAACAGCATTGATATCGCTTGCAATTACCAGTTTAATTAATGATTTTTGGAATCCATATGATCGGAGATTTTACATCTACGTAATTTATAATAGAAATTCATTAAAGTCATTATCGATGCAGTGATATTTACAATGGAAGTTCGTACGAACACATCGGGATCACGGAAACTTTCTATGTATTTATTCATTTACTTGAATAATAAGAGATAGACGATAACAGAAGTTAATCAATTATGAGTAAATAGCCATTCGTTACATCGAATGTGAAATCACCTTTACATCTTTTTAAATTGACTTCGTGAGACACTTGCGAGCTACGAAATTCATTTTGAGAAACACTGAAATTTCACTTTTCTTTACAATTTTTTTTTTCTTTTCTTTTCTTTACGTTCCAATTGAAAAGAATGGAATTACTAGGCAAGAATGCGGGACGTGGTATATTGGATACGAGTAATGGAATATGGAATATGAAATGTGCAATGTGGGGATAATGGAGTATGAGATATGGAATGTGAAGTACGAGGTAGGGAATGTAGAATATACGAGATATGAGATATGGAATATGAAGTATGAGACGTGAAATGTAACACAAAGTATGAGATGTGGAAACAAAGCGTGGAATGTAGGACACAGTATGTAAAATATAGAAATGAGAGAAAAACGAGGTGTAAAATGTGTGACAATAAAACACCGAGATGTGAAATAGAAAATGTGTGAGATGTGGAGTATAAGACATGAAATATGGGGATATGAGATGTGAAATGCAGAATACAGGATATAAGATGTGAAATTTGGAGTATAGGATATGATGTGCAAAATATAGAATGTGAGGTGTGAAATATGAAATATAGAATATTGAATGTGAATAATGAGATATGAGACATTTTCGAAATGATGAATAAATGTATTTCACGGATCTTAATCAAAATATAGATAAATTACAGTATATTAATTACGCTCAAGTAAACGTATTCAACATGCAAAATACTTGGAAATTTGAATTAAAATGTAGTCTGTGTATGGCCAAAATGTAATTCATATAAATGGTATTCATATAAGCTCTACTATGATTTGTATCTTGGTTGAATAAAACATAACTCGTTTAAATTTTTCACTTCATCCATAGTGTGTAAATATAAATAAACGACGAAGGGATTTCTATTTCGTCCTCCTTTTTTCTGTACACGTTTGAAAACGTGACTCGTGTAAATTTTGCTCGTTTCATCCGTAACATATACAATGGCTCACATTAATGTTCGGACACTAAACACCGAGAGTATTATAATTTTGTAAAAAGAAATCGTGATGATAATAAATTTGAATAATGTGCGTCGTTCATTTTATTCTAAAAATTTTTGTTTACGACTGAATCTACAGTATAGTTAAAAATTGAAGCCTCCCCTTTACAACGACTTTTGAAAATTTGACGTATGATTCCTTTCCGCCGTTTTATGAAATTCTCGGCTGACTTCTTGTCAAAATTCAAGAGATCGTGGCACTTTCGCCTTTTAATATTTGAAATTCAGACAATAAATTGGCGAAATGAAGACTGTCTTCATTCTGTCGTAAAAGCAACATCGAATAAAGTGAAAAACGATGCATCTTGAAAGCAGAGGTTCAAGTTTATCATTGCACGATTGCTCTTTCTCGCAAAATCCTGACAGTTTCAATATTTAGCGTTTCAGTTTCCCGAATATGAATGCGAGTGGCTGCGAATATTAATCCAGAGCAGACGAACAGATCCTCACTTCTCGTTTTTCTTCTCCTTTGCACAATGAGAATGATGACTCGATGAACTCTAGCAGTATTGCGACAAACACAATAAATCAAGGAATACTGGAGAGGATACATTTAAACAGGCATTCCTATTATCAACTGAGGAGTTGTTGCAGGTTCAAAAGAGCTTCGCCAGTTTACCACGTGCTTCATGGAATTTCATCAACCGATGACTAATTACGAAGGATTAGCTATCTAACGTAGGGAACTTATCGTTATAATTAGACTCCTACTACAACGTTTACGACAGGAAGTCTTTCACGATAGATCGCGAATAGAATCAATTGCTTTTACAACGCTGTTGTTAAAGAAACTTCGCGGTTGATGAATCATGTTTTTGACGATTCTCTAGAACTTTATTAATTTTATTTGCTTGATCTCCATCTAGTTTCGCAGAGACGATTTCTGCGAATTATTTTAGTTCTACTGTGTAAAATTTATTAATCAGAACGAAAGATTAGAAAAAGACAGGACAAGGTTAAGAATGACATTGTACGAGGAGTAAT
>NIPQ01100371.1:0-19070 GCA_002806875.1 Lepidotrigona ventralis hoosana
CCGATTTGCGAGCTTAAGTGAGCGTAATAAATTGATCGTAGAAAGCGTGGCTGGAAACGCTCCTAATTCTACCAGCCGACGGACACATAGCTTCTTTTTCTTCTTCTTCGAAAATCGAACACACCCTGTACCAATCAACGACCTTATACCTTTACCATGAACCTTGGCAACCAGGAAATACCTCGTATTAGACTCTCAGAAGCTGGGAAGATTTACATACTTGCACGTTTCTCCGCTTTTTAAAGAACGAGGCTTCCATTGATCTCACTCACTCAGTCAGTGGAAGTTGAAATTAATTTATCGTTTGATTATACCTAATCTCACGGCAAGAAGTATTTTCACACATGGTCGTTGAATCCTTGAACAACTAGTTTCGTACTTGCACTCATATATTGTATACTTTATTTTAATCTTAACTTTACAATTATAATTGCACAGACGAATTTATATTTGTACAATTATTCTCTTTTATACTGAGAGCACTTCGTCACCGGCATCACGCGGTTTCCGAGATTAGGCGAAATCTGACAAATCGATGAAGAACGACCCAAAGAACTCTACAGACGATCTCAGACAGGGTCGGGTGGAGGGAGGTGCATTTTGTCGCGCTGACTGGCGAGGAAGCTCGAATTAGGAAAGTTTTCCACGGTCGAAGGAAGGAAAGTGGAAGCTGCGATCCCGTGGAAGTTAAAGAAAATGGTAGTCGACGACTTCGAGCCGAGAGGAAAGTCTAGAAAGAGGCTCAATAACGATTTCAACGAAGCTCCCCGTTGCCTCTGTCTTCTTCATTTCCCTCTGTTGCACCGGCTCCTCACACCCCTTCCCCTGGTCCCCGTGAGCCAACGTTTTCCTCGTTTCAGAAATTTCGTTGTAAGTTAATTCCCCTCGATTCCTTATGCAACGGCGCATTAGCCAAATGACGGCGGCAGATGTCAGCGAGGTTCCGGAAGCACGATTTTTACCCCCTCTTGGCCCGTTACCGCGATTTATTTGCGTTTCCATAGAAGAGTAGTAGTACCTGGTTCAAACGAGATTTCGGTCACTTGTGTCATCTGTAGAACTAGAAGAGAATTTTTCATTCCTCTAGACGAGGAGAGAAAGAAGTGAAAAGGACGGAGACACCGGTGCGAAAGCAGAAAAAGAAATGAAAAGAGAAAGCACAAACGAAAAAGAAGACTACTGGAAAGCTAAGAGAAGCAGAACGAAAAAAAGAATACTCTTGCGTAATATTGTAAAATAGAGTTCTAATAAAACACGACGTCTGCCGCTCGATGTAACGAAAAAGAAAATGAGCCTGAATTAATCTCGTTCGAGAGCGCGAGCGCCAACAGCACGGGACAAGAGAAAGAAAGTAATAATAGGAAAACCGGGTAGAATATACATATATCCGGCGACTTTGCAGGTTTGATGAATCAATTTCTATTCAGAGGCGAAGAGATAGGCTCCGAAGGTAATCGCGCGGGGCTTTGCGGAATTGAATTCCCCCGTAATAAACAATCCCTTCGGCGCAGCGCGGGGGAGAGAGAAATTTATTCGCGCGGGGGCCGCGATTGCATGTTAATGAACGAGCTTGATCCGCGCGACACCCGACGCATTAGCGGCGCCCTGTAAATTAAAACATCCTTTCGCCGGACGGATCGTGTCCGATCGTTCGAAAGGCCCTGGCCATTCTTAAGTGGCCGTCGCCGACGCGTCACCATAAAACGTTCTGGTTATCCGCGAGAGGTGGTGAGAGCGCGCAGGCTACCTCCCTCGTGGCCCGTATTTCACCGTGTTTACGCATAGATAACACGGTTAAAAAATGAACGCACGCGGGCCGTGCCCGTTCCGGCCCGTTACATATTAATGCGACGAGCGAATACGCGACCTCGCTGATATATTTGCGTTTTATGCGAGCTTTTATGTAAGACAGTTATACGATGTATTGTCCCTCCGAGGAGAGAGATTGATGCCGCGTTGGCCTGATTGTTCAGCCGGTGCGCGTAGGTCGCTTCGTGTTTTCATCGAATCGCTTTGCTACACGTGTTCCCCAGCGCCGTGAAATCGAATCTTCGAACGGCGCGGCGCGGCGCGTCGTGGAGACGTGGATCTTGATCTTGCGCAGGTAACTGATTGCGAGTTATGCTCGTCGCGTGTGATTTTTTTAGGAAGGAGATGGTTTTCTTATGCAGATCACGCATGCGTGTTTCTAGCTTTCGCATCGGAGTATAATCGGTTTAAGGCGCAGCTTGGGTTGTATGTTTGGAGCGGGTTTGAGCAAGTATTGCGAAGTAGTTTCGAGAATGTTGTTATTTTTTAGATTTCAGAATAATGCAGGAAGCTTTTTATCAACGCTATCAATTCTATCTCTACTGTAGTTTGTTTCCACGAGTTACATTCATTCATTTCATTTTACTGCCACCAGGCAATCTTACATTCAAAACACGAAATGCACTTACTTCTCTCCCAAATAAGTGAACAGGCAAATTTTCGTTTCGTGTTCTCCCGACAACGCGCACAGTAGATTAAAGTATTTTGGTTTTTCAAGGAACCAATGTCGGCAACCGGAGACTCTTTTTAAATTAAACGGAGCTCGAAAAGCCGCGGACTTTCTGCATCCACATTGTCGTCGCTAGTGCATAGCGGCGACAGAAATTCCTCGTTACAGGATCCGCCAACTCCATTCATTATTTCTCTCTGTCTCTCTCTCTCTCTTTCTCTCTCTTTCGAACAGTTTTCCTCGTTACGGCAGACTGCGAAAGATTCGCATACCTTTCACCGAAATTACGAGCCGCACGATAATTTTCGCGGAGCGCGAAGAATACCCGGAGCGACGCAGACAGCGAAGACCAATGTATTTTAACTACCGCCCCCGACTACGATTTTCTTTTCGTCTTCTATTCCTTTTTCTCTTTTTTTTTGTCTTTTTGCGTTTGAAATTTATCTTCCTTTTTCTAGCAAATCGTGACAAAACGGCATTGTTTAATAGCGGCTACTGGTGCTCGCGATATTCGTCGCCGTTCGAAGCTACTATTCACTATTGAAGAAAGAAATTCTACAGTCTCAACTGTCGGGGAGATTTAACAGTGTTACCACGTTTCTCTATTTGTGAATGTTTCTCTATCTAATTTTTGTCGCAATACACGTTCGCGATTAAAAACTGACACGCTAATTCTAACCGTTCCATTCCCACGTAATAATTACGATTTGTGTTTGTCCTCTCTTTTCACAAAAAAAATCGTCACACGCAATTTCTCGCTCGGCTACTTCTACCGAATCGAGTTTCCTCGAAATTGTAAGAACCCGCAAATGCATTTCAATCGTTCAATCGTTCCCTCGAAAACGGGTGTCGCCCTACGCGGCGTCAGTGGCGAGGTGATTCGGTATCGGTTCGAGTCTCTTCCCGTCAACGGTAATTTAGCATCGGCACGAGGGAGACGATGGCGTGCATCACTGAGGGAGAAAAAGGCGGATGCGGTGAGGAACTGAGGCGAACTGGCTATCCGAGGTGGACGAGTGTTTTACGAACTAAAAACAGATAACGTCATTTTACGAGATGTCGTTACCAAGGCGACTAAGTAAATTAGCCGCCGTGAAAAAGACAGGGGTCGATCCCGCCGCGAGCTGTGTGCCTGTGCTCACTGGACAGGCTGACACAGAGAATGAGTGATAAGATAAAGAAAGAAAGAATGCCTCAAAGCGGATCCGAATACGTCCAAATTCTTCGCAGAAAATATCCTTTGGCAAGTTCCACGAACAAACAAAAAATGGTTGCACTCGTTGGTGGAACGAGACGGACGCGTATGTTTCAAAGTTTCACATGCGTTGGAGAAATTAGTTCATCTAATCAACGACGGCAGTTTTAATAACGCCGCTGTCTGCACGCCACGTCGGATGCTCACGCTAACCGTACTTTATTTCCCTCGCCGCACCCACTTTCTTGCCACGTACGTGTATCGCCGGACAGACCTTGAAAAATATTCACCACCGCTCTCTCTTCCTCGATCCCTTTCGAGTCGGGAGATCCTCGCAAGCTCCATAATTCGAACGATATGTCTATGAATCATGAGGAGGGAAGACTCTGTGTCTATAGGCGAAAATGGCAGAGGATGGAGAGAAGCTCGTAAACCTCGCTCACCCTTTTCCTTCCGCGCCATTTCCGATCGAAGTGTCGCGTCAGGAAGCATTCTGCGTTCCTTTCCCGTTGCGAAAAGCCAGCCCCGCACCCCGCGAGGATACGTTGCGGCACTTCCGCGAAATATGCGAAGAATGATTCATCGTTTGTGAGAAATGGATCGGAGCACGGGGTTAGGTCGTGCGTCTTCTTGGGGATGCAACTTTAACCCGTCGTTTTCTGCCATTAAGATCCCGCGAAGCTTGCCGATAACAGATTGAACTCCGTGACAAAGATATTCTCCGAGTTGAGGGAAGATCGTGCAATTTTGTCGTCGGAGAACGAACAAGCGAAAAAAATACGTAAACGAAAATGAAACTGTCGCGCGATTTTTAATGGGACATGTGATCGACTCTTTCTGCTGGGGGAGGCACGGACGATCAGAAATATCAGGAAGCGCTGGGAAATAAGAAAGTAATAATCTTTGCGGGAGAAAGGGGAGGAAAGCTGTGGAGCTTTCGTCGATGCTGTGCAAAAGCGCAAAGCCGGGATAATTAGAAGTGCATTAGGAAGCAGGATAGAGAGAGCGTTGGCGATTTTCCGTCGCAATTATGCGTCATAATTATAAGGTGGATAACGACGTCTCCTCGCCGCGCTATTTTCTGCAGGTGCGAGCGTGCGGCGACCGCCGAAATTACCTTCTCGCTGCATGCGGACCACCTTCAACCTGTTTAGTCGCAGAGGCTACGTGACCGGACAGCCGGGCGGATAATACCGCGAAACGAGCACTACGTAACCCAGATCTCGCGTCTATAGACGTAACGATGATACACGCGTGCACTCGAAGCGTGTACGTGCGCATAAGGGCGTGTACGTGCGTTTCGAGGCGACGAGTTAACGTCGAGCTACGCTGTCGGCAACTCTGCTTATGAATTCGACTGCGTATCTCCTTTGACGTCTCTGCTACCATATGGAAATTAACGGCAGAGAAGATTCTTGGAAGCTGTGTTATCCGTGTATATCTGGAAGCGTGTACGAAGATGAAAGATGGAAAGACTAGGTCAGACTCCGATTTTTCTCTCAGGCTCTTCCTTGATATCTTATTTAAAGCTGAATTATCGGGCATCGAATTATCGAGCGTCGTTTCACGCTATTCACAAGGGACAATGATACAACGGAGGCTGGTTGTTCACCGTTGGAAACTTTCCTACAGTCTGCGTCCTACTTTCGGCGATCTTTCAGACGCGATTTCGTTCATTACGGCGAACGAGTAGTTAATTAACGGAGCGAAGATGTAGGCCAGGGGTGGTGGTGATTGCTTGTTTTTCCGCGGAAGACGCGAACCGGAAGATCGATGTGCCGAACGAGCCAACCGACGATGAACCTAGATTCGAAGGACTCTTAATCAATCTTAAATAGACGGACACAGGAATGGACTGCAGAGTCCTGACTCGTAAATTAATTGTCTGCCCCATGGGAAGAGGGTATGTTCCATCCCTCATGATAGGCATATCGTGTGCACATATACCGATATATTATATACTCCCTCGAATATATATTCGAGAGAGAGAGATAAAATAAACGAAGAAGAACGATGTTCGGAACACGAGAGAAAGAAAGAGGGAAAGAAGTGTAGGGAAGATAGAGAAAATGATCTCCACTTGCCACTACTCAACTTCAAACTCAGCCAACTCTTTCCCTCAAACCCCTTGGTGGTCGTTCTTCTCACAGAAGCCTGCCACCCTTTCGCATCCTCTACCATCCGCTGCACCCTTTCTCTCTTTTGCTCTTACTCTCTCTCTCTCTTTCTCTCTTTCGCTCTCTCTCTCTCTCTCGCAGACGCCCCCAAAGCGCCCCTCAATTTAGCCCATCGGACTAATGGATTATTATACGCCTCTGCCTATACGGGAACGATCCCATTCTACCCCGAGATATCCGGGCTATCTTTCGCGGAGATATCTACTTTCGGATCGATTAACCGTGGCCCTCTCCCTCCTCCCTCGCCCCACGCCCTCCTAGACGATGGATGAGCGTCCATCGGCTATCCGGCCAGAATGATGGACATCCTGGCGCGAGCCGACCATGCTGGTTGCAAGATGAAACGAACGAACCCGATTACGAAGTAGACCAATTTTCTACGGCGCTGGATACAAATTGAATTCCGCGCAGGATTACCGTTAACAGCGACAGATTTCGCGCTGGGTTCTTTCTCCGCGTTCGACACGGTTCGTTGGAGCCGCGCGTAGGAACAGACCTCCCGAGGTCAATGAATGGCAAGGGTCGCGGAGACGTAACGGAAGGAAAGCCTTTGTAACCCCGGCTCGAAACTCGTCTCATTTCGTCGCCTGAAACGTAACGTCGTTATTAAACATACGCAGACCCCGGCTACGAGTGACAAAAATTGGCCGGCGAAATTTCAAGTATTTGATATTCATCTCGAGAACGAGAGGAACAGGAGGTTATTGGAGACGCGTTTTATTAAGGAAACAATTCCTTCCAGCAATGTAAATGAATGGAACGTAAAGGGCCAACAAATTATATTAGCCGCGCATATTTTCGCGTCTGCGTCGTTAACATCGGCGAATTGGGACCCGTTAAGCGTCCTTCGTAAAAGCTGAAACGTTCGAAGATTCCTCTCGCATACTACGACCGGTGCAATATTTCGTCTCTCGTCGCGTAATATAGTTTAATTAACATCCGCGCCGCAACCACCGCCAATATTCGTTAGACCGTTAAACAATGTGCTCCTTTTCCGGCGCGGAATTTGATTACCCTTCTCTTCGTGGAGGTAGATTAATTGATTTATATTCATCGTGCGAGGATAATAATGGCCACTCCTTTCGTTCGCTCGTCTTGCGAAGCCGGCCGCATCGGCCATTAACGCCTCGTTTACGCGTACCCGCGCGCATACTTTTCTCGTTAATTCTGGCAACAAGCAGTTTCTATCTTTTCTCTATTATTTTTACGGTATGATAGCTATTTTAAGACATGGACTAAAATACAGTGAAATTATGTCGTTATGTCATAGCTGATTATAATAAAATTTTGAGTAATTGATTCTATCTTGAATATTATATTATCCGTGACAGATGCCGATAATAAAATTGAAAAATTCTAAAGTTTTTGCAATTTCGAATGGGCCAACGATGTCAGTTAAAAGTTAGCAATTTAACGTGACAAAGTAGAGAGAATTTTGTCTACAAGTAGTAACGTGCACTCGTATCGCCACGTAATGTCTGATCAATTACGACTGTTTCTACTGTAGGCCATACAAACTGAACGACAAAACGAGAAACGCACGGACGAACTGTACTTTATCTCGTGTTCATTCTGGTTTCTGTAAACGCATTGACCTACTACGCTCATTACGTTTCGCTGGTGATTCTAATTGGACGAAGAATTGATCGAACTCTAATGACACCGGTGGCGTAGGTACAAAGGCATAAAGGGATGGCGGGTACACGGCGGTTGGAAGAAATCCAACGCTCCCACGAATGATTTGTCACAGAACTGGGGAGGAGAACAAAAATTCTCTCCGCCATCGCGATCTGCTTTCTCGCGGAATCTTTCATTTTCTCCCTGTAAGATCGGTGGTACGGGGCGACGCGTTGAGTGAAAACAGAGCGAGAAAACGGCGATGATCGACGGTACAAAAGAAACCCGGGCACCTCTCGAATCGAATGGCCGTCCGGCTTAATGCCAAATTATTTTCTGTCCGTGAAAAGAAAGAGGAAAGACGAGGGAGTTTAACGAGCCAGAGACCGCGACTTTTAGAGGCACTCCACTGTGACGTGAGATATGTGTTCAATAGGTTGAATCGAGGGTCATATACGTACGTTGACTCGCCACTCCTGCCTCCTGCTTCTCGAAGAATAATCGATCTCGGAACAACGATTCGCAGCAGATTGTGCTTAGCCGTTTCTTTTGATGATTGCTACCACGCGCACTCGGTCTTCTTCGTTTCCTCGAGTTCGAACTTTTGTCCGAGGACGGACTCGCTTGTCGCGAAATCACGCGACAGTATCTTGAAGAAACTTGGAGTCGATGGAATGTTCGAAGACTTTGATCTCTACCTTCATTTCTTAGGTTTCTTATGTTTCAATGCATCGTGTCGGTGATCATCGTCAAAAATCGTGTTTGCAAGGAATAAAATCAACCTCACGTCGTATTTATCCTTTTCAGTCTTGTAAGATTGTAAAATATTTTAGCTAACGAATTAAATAAACGATAGATTCTGTAATTCAGTGTTACGTGGGAAGAACAGCTGGAGATCGCGCGAATTTGTTCGCGAATATTGGCTTCGCAAAGGTTACAATCGACAGTAGAAAAGGCTTTTGTTTGAAACTGGCTGAAGAAAGAAGCACGCGGACCGGCCTCGAGAGTTCCCATTGCGCCCTTCGCCCCGCCATTATCATTGGTATTTCTTCTCGAGAGTTTATTACTTACCCTCGGCGAGGTTATATTGCTCGGCTCTCGGTCTGTCGCCTTCGTTCTATCAGCGATCAAGAACGATTACCGGCATTGTGTTTCCGAGCCACCTTTGTCTCCGGCCTTTTGTATGCGCGCTCCTTCACGTCATTTCCCTTGACTGATGTAAGTGCGTTCATTGTGTAGGCTAAATAAATGTTTTTCTTTTACAAACGCAACCACGTTTTCTTCTTCTTCTTCTTTTCTTTTTTTTTTCTTCTTTTAGCTTATCGAATCGGCTCGCGCACGCCAAGTATCTTCGAGAGGTGCTCGCTTTTTGCTACGTTGCGCTTTCAATAGGTAGCTAACAGACAGGTTCGCTCCCTCTTATTTATTAAAACGTTGTCGAATAACGTTTCTAAAAAATATTCTGTGTTGAAACTGTGTACGCGTGTAGAAGTGTCTCGACGAGACAATAGCAGCCGCTCGAAGGCTAAGAAATTGTCACGCGAAAGAAGAAGGGAACGGAAACGATCGTAAACTGTGGTCCATCGTTCGGGTGGATCGGCAGCCACGCATTAGTTGGCACGATCGTCGACGTCTTAATCGCATCCTCTCGATAGCCGGCTCAACGGCAGATGCTTCGCACCGCACCGTATTTATCGTATGGGAACAGAGATGAACACCATCGAACGATTGGGAAAACAAAAGTGGCGGGTAGAAAACGGAAGGAGGAAAAAGGGGCGGCGTACGAGGACCGTGTGGGTTCGCCGTTGCCTTCTTGCGACTTCGCTTGGCCGACGATTATATTTGCCCATCTCGAATTAGCATAATTGAACGTTAGCCCGAGGAGCACCGAATTGACGGGGGATAATGACTTCCTGCCAAAGGAGAAGTGCGGCCTGTTCGTTGGTTAATTACACGGTTTTCTGATCGGTCGACGTCTTTCGCGAACGGTTAGCCGCTGGTTCGAGACTGGAAGGAGAAGGAAAGGAAAGGTAGAAAAGACGATTGGCAAGGATAGATTTAAGGTGCTGCCAGGTTTCTGCCGGAAGATTAACGAACCAACCAGGCTTCGCCTGGCCTGCCAGGGCATAACGATTCGCGAACGTTTTGAAACCGGCTGGCAAACAAGCGACCGCTTCTCCGACAATTGCATCGCTACGAGGCACATTGACGAATTAATTGCCGGTATCGGAGCAGCACGGTAAACTCTTGGTATCGATCTACCGGTTATTGAGTCGCGTTTCGAGCCCTGATCGATCCTTCCCCTTCTTTCTGCTGTGCAAAGTTATCGTATTATCAATTCTTCGTCGATGAAACGATGACGCATTCGAGGAAACAGAATTAATCAATGATGCGAGCAACGCAAACGACACAGTTAACACGTTCACGCCGAACTACGTTTAAATCTTTATGTCGGAATTCGAAGATTTATAGCTTCAATGGACGACACGCAACATTCGATCTTGCTGTAAGAAGAAATTATCTATGAAACACAGTCTTTTCTACGATTAAAGTATCCGTGAAAATCAAGAAGTCACAACGACACGTGAGCACATCGGACAGTACACAGCGATGATAAAAACACAGAAGTATCGCAGGAAGTTTCATAATGCTTTCGCGTTACTTCGCGAGAGGTGCGAAGTCACGTTTCTCACCGATACAGGGATACCCCGCCGTGAACATAGCTCCCGTAGTCCTTGCTCGATACATAAGTTGTAATCTTCGGCACGTCGATCTCGCTCGCTCCTCCGCGTCGACGAATTAATTAGCGAATTAATTATCACCAGCTTGGTAAACTCAGACTCTCGTGCTACCGGTTATTGGGTCACGTTTTACGCCCTCGTGTAATATCTCGGGACACTTCTCTCCGTGTATCGATTACACCGTACCAATTGACCGGCGCGAATCGTTACCGATTTCTGCGTGTGCGATCCCTTCGTCCAGCATCGTGTGCCGTGCCACGCACACACACGAGCCCCGATTCGATGGGCCGATGTATCTGTGGCGACACGTACGATCCGGCCGCTTACGGTGTAAGAGCGTCCGTGTGATCGGGGTGCATACCGTGAGCAGCGGGTATTATGCACGTGCAAGTGGCTGATATAATCTCGCCCAATTTGGTAAACATATTAAGTGCAATCTGAATAATGCGATCGCGGTTTAATGTCATGGGCGAGGATCACCGGCATCGAATAGACGGAAAATATCTCTGTGTGATTTGTGTGTGTGTGGGGTGCGGAGGAAGGGAGGGATGAGATTATGTTATTTTCGTAGATTTGAATTAGAAAGGTAAAATTAAATTATTCGTATATAAAGCGAATCGGATTAACTGTTCCGATGAAATATTTCTTTGAAATACGATGTGGAAGAATTGTTCGCTGGAATATCTTGAATTGCAACCGAAAATGTTATCCTATTATTGAAGTCAACTAGTAGAGTAACTCGTATAACGATTGGTTTTAGCATTACATAAAAAGCATCTATATTACGAGTATAGCCGAGTTAACATATAAAAATAGCGATGCAACAAAGTCAAAATCAAAATATATTTATCTCACCTCGACAAGAGCGTGATTGTTATTAATTCCATCGTAAATGGAAAAATATCATCGACTGTTGGAATAATCGTGCCCTATCACGTAACCTGCAAATAGTTCTTCAACATTGTATTCCAATTAACTCACTCCCTCTATTATCACATTCCATTTTCCAGGCCATCTTCCATCGAAAACCTCGCGCACGATCTCGGGCATTCCAACCTAAACACTTCACCCAACTACGTCGGCTCTCGAGCGAGAACACCGGCAGCAGCGGACCGAATAGGTGGACAAACGGCTCTAAGCGTTCCGGGAGCCGACACGTAGCCTAACCGGACGCGTTCCTTATACCACCCACTAGGGCTTATCTTCGCGTCTATTTACCGGCGATAGCATTCGCAACGAGCGCCGTAACTAGCTCCGGTGACGCGTGCTACAAACCGTCCGGTGCCGGGCACACCGGCGATTTACCCTCTCGCTGGGGACATTCCGCGGCGCGCGTAAGCGAAGAAGAGTAAACGGCCGCGCGGCCGTCCATCGTCCAACGTCCGGCATTCATCGCGGCTTAGGGCAAGCCGAGTCGTCGAAGGCCGTGGTGGCCGGCACAAAGTGCCGCGGTCGCGAGTTATACACCCGGTTCCTCGCCTATCTGAAATAATCGGCCGGTGACAGGTAGCCACCGGCCGGTGATCCGGCGATACGCCAATAAGGCAGCGAACGCCGGCATCGTTGGCCGTTTTATCGCGATGAGCAAAAAGCATACGTGAGGTGAGGTGAGGTCAGATCAGCGGGGCGCACGGCGAGGTGAGGATCAAAAGGGGAGGCAAACCACGGGATAAAATTGGTTCGTGCAGCTCTATTGACATGTCAAGACGTCCGTTGGGGTTGAGATAGTCGCGATTACCTTCCTCCGACTCCCCCTCACCGGTCGCCAAGGTTACCGAGCCGCGGCGCGCGGTCAATCGAATTAGCCGCGGAACAAGGGTATCGCTAATTAAAGAACGGCCAGCTGACAATTACTATCGAGCAAGTGATCTCGGCGTTCTCATTTTTCCGCTCGATCGTGAACGATAAGCGAGCGTGGTCCCTAATGAAAGACGTACAATTATCGATGACGCACAGGGTGTCAAATCTTATAATTTGGAACAGGATTTGATAGAATGGAATTTTTATTGCTCGTTCGTTTCGTCGGACCGGAGTGCGAGTAAATCAGAGACGATGAGTGACCGATGGATTTATTGTCATTATTCGTGACAGCCATTGATGTATCTCTAGCTTGAAATTGTATTGCCTTTTTTTTTATGCACGTACTATTTTCACAGTACTGATGTCTAAAATCGCATAGTTCAATTTTTTTTTTCCCGACACTCTGCACCTGCTCCATGTAAACGAAACGCGTCAGTTCGGGAATATTATTTTCAGCGCCCATAGTTTGCCAATTTGGCAATCAAATCAAACGCACTGGACGTGAATCACCCGCGCCGTTGCGATGCGTCGTTGCGATTGAAACATGTTCGCGTTCGTCGAAACAGGTTCGAACGAACGGAATTAGAAGCCTTTGCGCCATATATTAACTCGCGTGGAGCTAAAATCGAACGAGTCGCTAGGAATTCCCCGTCGTTGCCGCGGCGTTCGAGCGAACGTCATCGAATCCGTTGTAAACGATAGCAAACAGAGCAGTAAACGGCGGCGTTTACTTTAGTAATTACCAATGCAGAATGCGCGGTGAAGCTCGGGACGTCAGAGGAGACCGCGCCGTTTGCCTGGCATATGTACATCGCGCGAGAGCCAATGACGCGAGAACGCGCGGAAAATTTGATCGCTTGCACAATGACAAATTAATATTGCTTCTGTAGCTGTAGCCAGGCCGGTTATTTATCGGCGTGTTATTATTCAGAACATCGTAAACTAGAGTCACGAACGCTTTCTTCTGTATTGACGACCAATTTGACCATAATATCACGAGTAATTCAGTTTCGTTAAATTTCACGAAAATTACGAAACCTCGGAAAAATGATGAAAGATATAACGACAAAGAGATACTAAGCGAATTCGTGAAGCTTGTTTTATTGAAGAATTGAAATTGAAATGTTGCTCAATCAAATTACAATAACTTTCAATTGTTGCCCTTATTGTTCTATGAATTTCACGTATTTATTATTTGACGTAGCATTCAAACATTTATTAAAACAAATTACAAATTATTCGAAACACTAAATAGTTCGTTTAATACACCTAACGATATCATCAGATAATATCAGATAATTATTCACTAGTTAGTATTTAGTTTAATACAACTAACAATATGTAACATCGTTGCATTAGATATGTTGATTCTGATTCATTTGATCCGTGAAATTTCACGGAAATGTAACAGGTCGACTTCTCTCTTCAACTACGACATCGTGTATCCAATCACATTCTACCGTGATCCCTTTAATCCCCAGGTTAGTGGCAGTCCTATCCGACAAATTTGATTATAATAACCGGGAAGGATGCCGCCGCGAGGAGGATGAAGTCCTGACTATCGGCGTCTATCAGTTTCCTGACGAAGAGTGACGTTATCGATCGTATTATCGGTCTCGTAAACTTCCACTTCGGTACGCCGGATCGTTCGTAAATGTCGATCGTAAAATCACGGCCAGGTGCGGAGGAAGGGCGGGCAAGTTATTGGTCCATTTCCTGCAGGAGAGGTGGTCGTGCTACCCGTGTTACCCGCTCCTTCGAACATCCGAAATCCCACGCTCCAACGTATAAATACGTTTAATCTTGTTCCGCGATTGAACGCCACGTTCCCTCGACTCGACGTTCCTGCTTTTTCTATCTTCTTCGATGACTCCGGAATCCACGTGCCGTTTAAATAATTAATAAACGATCAGACTGCAGTTTTTGCTCTGTTTTAAATAAAATCGCTAGATTTTTGACTCGTTGTATTATTCTTGACCAATCGGATTTCAT
Organism: Lepidotrigona ventralis hoosana; assembly: GCA_002806875.1. NCBI lineage: Eukaryota > Metazoa > Arthropoda > Insecta > Hymenoptera > Apidae > Lepidotrigona > Lepidotrigona ventralis. The sequence continues at coordinate 14,002 of NIPQ01100371.1, forward strand.
TATCGTTCGCGATATTTTTTTTTTTTTTTAATAAGTTAACCACCTTTTTAGCATTTTCTCACTGAGGCCTGAGTTGTCAGGATAAATTTCAAAATATTTCCCTGCGACTAATTACGGGACGACTCGGTCGGACGTATTTCAGGAAATTTCCCTTTATTATTTGTCAGATGAATTACACGCGGCGGAGTCGGCAGCGCGATGGTTTCCGGTTACTCGACGCGTTTATTACTCTGCTCGTTACATCTTGCTGGGGGGTGGTTGAGGCGCGCGACTGGATCGAAGGAGAGGTTGTATAGGGTTACCCGTTCGTCGAATTTTCCGTTCGAAGACGCCACTTCGTTAACGGTCTCGTCTTTCGTTTAGCAACGTTTTCGCCGAAAACGTTTTCGCCCGTCGACCGCACGCTTTCCACACCGAAACTCGATATCCGCCCATCTAATTGCTTTAGCCGTGAGGTTTCCAAGTGTGTTTTCTGCCAGATGCCGTTCGAGCTTCAAAGGGGTCACGTGCGGAGGAAAGCCCAAACAAAAGGAAAGAAACCAAGCTCTGAAACTGAATCGACCGAGTAACAAAATCGTGGCGTTAATGGATCCTCTACAGACTACTACGTTGACTTACGAAATAAGGGAGCGTCTTCGAATTAGAGAACGGAATTCGTCAAGCAAAGATTTCTCGAGGAAATTCACGGTGTAAACACCGTGGTAGCCGCGTTAACTCAAGGATTCGAGTCCTCAATTCCTCGGCTAAAGTTTCGCGGAAGAAAAATCCGCGAGAAATTTATTCACCGGGCTGATTCGCATAATGCAATCGCGAAACGGCGACAGCCGAATCGGAGGAATTACGTTGTCGACGTTCGATCGCGGGACGCGCTACGTCCACGATAAATATTCGTTCGCCGCGCGGCTTCCTTAATTCGCATTACGCGACTCGCTCGCTTTCTAATATCCATAAATCCGAGTTCAATCGGGTTATCAGAACGACCTAATCGCGTTCAATCAGCCGGAAGTCGCCGCGCGACTGAGAGAAACAGAGACGGAGGAATCAAAGACCGGTGAATCTGATTAGTCAATCAACGAGTGAGGGGGAGAAGAAGGCCGAGCGAATCGACGTGAATCGTCCTCGTTCGTCGCGAGACGATGTATCGACTGTTGCAACGCGTGGAAAGAAAAGGGAAAAGCCACACCGATCTTCAGACGAGCGAGTCACCGACAGGGAAAAGGGAAATCGATGATACTGAAACGAACGGGCATCGAGAGATAAAGCAGGAAACGGGCGGGAAGGAATGGTAAATGCGGAAATCGGACTGAATCCTCTGGCTGGTGCTTCGCCGCAATTCACGTAAATGCGAACTCGAACTCGAGTCTCGGCACCGAGGATCTCTGTCTCGGAAGTCGATCGTCGAACCAGAGATCCGTGAGAGATTCTATCGACGACGAGAGATAGCGGAGCTCGTCCTCGCGATATCAGTCATTTCCTTCTCCTTCGTTTTTGTCGCGATTTCTAGACAGATTCATCGCGATTATTTGCCATAGGTTTCAGACGATAGGTGAAGATAGCTGGGTGGAGAAGGTGTAAGAGGCTCTTTCGAAATCGTTCTCGACGTTTAAGCAATGCTTTTTCGGGGAAGGCGAACGCCCATTATATTTCGTATAATTGCGGCACGAATGTTTCGGGTCGAAGCATGTGCCCGGCTGAAAGCGCGGATAAAGGGAAAATTCGTTAAGCTCGTAATCGCACATGTGACGAAAATTCTCGCGCTTGCTCTGCGCCACGTCGATAGAAGACGCGAATTTATCAGACTATTCTCGAGAGTACCTACAAAAATGGAAGTTCATGGGAGAATAGTAAATCAGAAGTTTCTTGGCGAGTAATTACATTTCAGTTAATCGACAAACAGAATAAATTCCGAAGAAACGACTATATGAAAATGAGAAATAAAATTCCAGAGAGAGAGAGAAAGAGAGGAAGCGTTCGTCACGAATGCATAGCGTAATGGAAGAAACGGTTGTCTGTTGCAATCGTCCTGATGGTCCGTCGAGACGTTAGCGAACCGAAGTGAACTTGAAGACATTTGTAACCAGCCAGTGCGGAAGACCCGGGCTCAATGGCCCATGGTGGGAAGTTTCCGTTGGCGCAAGAACGCTCGATTCCCCCTTTAACGCAACATCCACGGGGCAGAAACGGCGACTCGCAGCCACGATTAAAGCGCATCATCGCGAAAGGCGTTCTTCGGTCCTCCTTTCATATTTCAAGCGTTCTGAATTTAATGCGAGACGGAGGGCAGCTGAAGCATCGTTTATCCGTCTAGCGCGTTTTGGATACGGGCCATAACGCCAATTACGCTTCACGGCTCAAAACCGAGCCTCCAATATCTAACGAGAACTGGGTCACGACGATACTTTCATTCGTTTCTCTTTCTCTCTCTCTCTCTCTTTCTATTTTCATCCCATTTCAATTCTTCAGCGCATTTTACCTCTTCAGAGAGATTTACCAGCAATTTTCTCTGTTTACCGCGAATTCGTTAGTACTCTCCAGGGCTAGAATACCCGGCCACGAACAGGGAAGTGGGTACTTCAGTTAATTCGCGGAAGAACTTTTTATTTATTCATGGCTCGAGAAGCACTTCTTACCACCCTCAAAGGATTCGCGAATGTTCGGCCCTTTTTTAAGAACGTTACAGCGCGGCTATATCGTTGAAGGATATTCGAATCACCGACAATATTCGGATGAACGACGTTTTTGCACACTTTGATGCGAAAAAATTTCCAAGATATTCGAATTCGATATTATTAAAAATCGAGTAACAAGTGTTTCGTAAAATTTCTCCAAACCTGTCAATAAATTCTCTGACAAGTCTTTCCAGGGAAACGAGTGTCGCTGCTTGTCTAAAACGATTGCCTGTGATTTGTGGTGACGTTCCACGTTTGGTCCCAGTTCGGACAGAAGCTGCAGAGATGTCGATATTTCTGCTGCATTGTCCAGTCGCAGTTGGCTCGGCCGACACGATTAATCAGTCCTATCCCTTCGCCTCGGCGGCTGGAAATGCTGCGAAAACAAGGATGCGAAGTCCGGTCGGGAAGGCACTCGGTGGCCTGGTGTCGAGATCATTCCAAACAGTAGCCCTTGCAGGATCCTCGTCCCTTCGCAGCGCGACCCCGTTTCCGCGGGGATTGTTGTGACAGAAAGCAACAACTACTTCGGCTATAAGTGTGTACAGTCCTTCGTTACTGCGCTCCACTGTCTCCTTTGTCGTTCGTGTTTCATTAGCGGAAACGGCATAACTCTTTCAGGCTCTGTAATGTAGCACGTTCTGAGCTTGAAGTTTCCACTCGTTAAAGGCACAGGGGCTGAAAAGTTTCCACGTCCCATTGCGCCCTTCTAAACGGCGCTTAAAAGATCAAAGGACGAGGCAACGTGTCTCAGACAAAAGTGTTGGTTTTGCCGGGTTCAGGTGCTCGGTATCTCTTCTGGCTGACGTGAAATTACTTTCTCGAACGGTCGCGAGTTACACTGTTCATTTGCAATAATTAGTACAGCGACTAAAAAAAGTTTCAGAGATAACTGGTAAGCAAACGTATTTTGGGGAATTATATCTCGCAATAGCAGTAAATAAATGTACAGATTATTATCGTCTATTTGATAAATAGTAATATCTAGTATATTATGACTGTCCCTATGCAAGTGTATATTTAAATTATAAGATATCCAAAAGGATGTGAATAAGTATTTAGACGCTGTAAACTACTACAGACAATTGTTGGGCTAAACGTCTCGTTTGCGAAGCTTCATGGGCGAAATTTTAAAGCCACTGCGTGACTAGCTATCAAATCCAAGCTACTTTAATCAACCATCAAGAGCAGATGACTAGTACGAATTCAAGTATCCGTCCAAGTGGAAATTCTACGAAGTGAGTGCACGCGGAAGCTTAGCATCTCCACGCATCTCTCTACATCTATCGACAATGAAACGTTCAGATTTACGCTTGTATTATGATAGCACGTTCAAGTGCCCGCGGGAAACACCTCGGCTCTCGCGATAATTTCCGTTTCCCCTACTCTGACAAAGACAGAGAAAGGGAGAGAGAGAGAGAGAGAGAGATACTCTGAACGAGCCAAATGGGCCACAAAGTTCGCGTTTTAACCCTCCGGAATTCCGAGATGCTAACGCCTAGAAGTTGAGAAGTTCGGCGGTATGCCGATACACGTCAGCCCTTGAAGGCAAGCTGGAATCACGCGAACGGAGAAATTAATTTTCCCAACGCGAGGAATCGGGGAACGCTCGAACCGCGAGGTAAAAGATTATAATACGCGTTTCAACGCAACGCGAGATCCTGTTATTCCGATGGAATGAATAGCACTCTTGAATCTCGATTATTGAAATTTAAAGTGTCGTCGATGGGAAGCTTTTCCTGTATATTTAGCGTGTTCAGTTGGGTTTAGGTTGGACAGAAAGAAGGAACTAAGGTTGGTGTAAGTTTGGCGATTAACTTCGCTCCTGCCGATATTAGCGGTTTAATTGAGTCACGCTGTTAACAGCGCGTTAATATTTTACGCAAACAAAGACGGGTATCGGTATCGATTTCCCTTGTATCGCGATTCCAATCGTATCTATTGTCTACGTATTATAACGGCGCACGGCGGTTAGTAATTGGCAAATAGTGTTCGTGCCGCCTCTTGTTGTAACCGAATGGGGTAATTGTATGAACGCAAGATCCAATTGCAGCGGTATGGTTTTACGGGACGACGTTGCAATTTCTAGATGGTTTCCAATGATATTATCGATTAGGTAAGAGAGTGGTTTAATACCGTTTCGAAAAATTACTCGTTCAGAGTATCTCTATGAATCGAATTTAAAAATAAATAAAACTGTGAAACAGAGCTCACACTTCTTAATTAATTCTTAAGTATTGTGAAACTTGCACAACTATCGTTGGAGGTCTCACGTGCCACAAATATTTATTGAAACGTAATATTGCTCGTAATTAATTAGTAATAAAATACTCGCGGGTTCCATTTCCCTAATTATCCCATAAAAATATTAAACTGCACAAACATCCGTGGTCTGGTTAT
>NIPQ01100379.1:0-19215 GCA_002806875.1 Lepidotrigona ventralis hoosana
GATATTCTGTTGATTCTGCTTCTTACACAGTCCCCTGCTCTGGGACTGTGGCGGTGGTTGTACGTCTGCCCTGTTTATTTTGTGGGATGGTGGCTTTCCCTGCTAGCGCGTCCGAAAATTCTGGCACTGTCTTGCCAGATGTTCCGTCTGTCCGTATTTAAAACATTTCATCTTCTTTTTCCCAGCGAGAGATGTGCCGTGTTGCGGTAGATCTCGTTTCTCATTTGGTTTAGTCATGGGTCTAAACGTAGTCATGTCCGACCTCCTCATGTCCATTGATCGTAGATTTAGTTTTGTCCATGATTGATATAAATTCTTCGGTCTACATTGATTTTTAGGTTTGGGTTCAATCTCTATTGCTTTTCCTTGCGCATCCTCCATTGTGGCTGGTTCGTTTGCTATCAGTATTGTTCCAATTTCATGTTTAATATTGTTAATATAAATTTGCCTCGCTGTGTTTTCTTCTTCTTCTATTGCTATTCTTCTGTTGATTGCGCTTTTGTGCCTGTTTTGTACTGCATATTTTAGTTCATTATGTCCTCCTCTAAAGCTAAATATTACTATCATTAACATCATTGGATAGCTGATAAGTATTGGCCAATTTCGCTCTGCCTGCTGAGATCGTTTTTAGTGATGTCACATGCGTATGGTGTACATCGTGTAATTCTTCGAAGATATTTATCTTCAAATATCTGATCGAACTTTCTACCTGTCCAGTTATCTTTTCTGATATTCTCGATTTCAATAGCATGTGCTTATCTTTGAGTTGTAGTCTCTCATCTCGTATGTCCTGTATAAAATCTTCCATTCCCAAATCATCTTGTCCTTTAAGGATTCTAGTCGTATTACCGTCTTAGCTTTTTTACACCTGTATCTTCTTCCTTTTCGTTAGCTACATTTTTTCTTCACTACCGCTGTCACTTTGATCTACGCCTATGTTCGGTCGTTTGCTACACTTGGTACTATACGTGCCTGATTGGCTGCTATCGTCGGTTATATAGGCATGAATACTGAGTATATTTGCTAATACTGCAATTCCTTGCCCTCTGCTATTGTCTTTTTCATCTAACTATTTCAGCATCGTGTTTATTTTTGTTAAGTTTACTCATACTTCTATTCATACTGACGGAAAGTTGGCCTATCTTGCCGTCAAATGTTTTATAAGCATGACTAACTTGATCCATCTCTTCTGAAGGTGACGGAATTTCTTTGTGCAGGCGATATGTTTTAAAGAAACGATTTCGCGATTGTTCGCGATCCTCAACTTTTCCAATAGATTGACCGTAGTCGTCCGTTCTTCGATGCGTCTAACGTCCGACGTTTTGGAGTACATCATTGGACGAGCTGAGGATCCTGTAGGATCGCCAATATGCCACGTTCCGAATGTGAAATATCATAGTATAATAAACACAAACTAATAAGGATTTACTTGGTTTAAATTTTATTTAATAGCTCTCATTGATTTCTCTGTCGTAACTGATGTCATTATCACAGAGCCGCACTACTAAGCGCTCATCGCCTATAACTAATTTTGTGGTGACATAAGCAAAGGAATTCATTTAGGTTGGTCGTCACACTCTGGAGTCTCGTTTGTCTCTCGTTCCTTGCACGTTTCGTTCACTTGCTGCCGAATTCCAGACAAGCGTTTTGCGCATGCTCCATCCGATAAAGTGATAACACAGACCGGTCTCTGATTGCCAACCTTTTCCACGGTAACCTATCAATATATCTCTTCGATTTATGGTCTTATATTATTGTACGTATCACGTTGTACACAATAAACACAGTTTTCTTGTATATAAAGTTGTTTAGCTTTTATAATTTCAGAAACATTACGGAATTTGGGTGGAGAATGAGGTTTACATTTGTCACCTCAATGGCATCCACATTGATTCTATCAATTTATCATACTGATTTCAGTGTCCATTATTCTACGCATCGTGGAGTTGACAATGTACACCATTAGTTTTTCGATATAGTATTAATAGTAATGTAATAATGATAGATGTTACATGTTACGTATTTCCGCTACTTGGGAAGAGGTTCACATATGATACTTCAAAATTTTCTATAATATTTCTATCAATATATCATGTTGATTATTAGGTCTTATATTACTCTACACATCGGGGGGTTGCAATGTACACATTTTATTTGAAATAAATTTTTCCTAATAATATTTACGTTACTAAAATGTTACGAAGTTCCGGCACGTGGCACGAAGTTTAAATATGAATTTTGAAAATTTTCCGCATTCCTATGTGGAACGAGGTTTACATATGACGATTGAAAGTTATCCACATTCCAGAAAAATTGTCGTCCATTTGTATTTGTCGAAACAGAAATATTACAGTGTTCCGGTTATTGAAATCTGGTTTGTATAAGACACTTCAAATTTTTCGACATTTATTGGAAACTCTACGAAAAAAATTCTATAGTACATAAATGTCATTCAATACTGTGCATCGAGCCTGAAATCCTAAGATTTTCAGTACGTGATATGTGGTTCACAAACTACTAACCAAATTTTGAACACTCTTTCTGACTATATCTCATATCCAACTGTAGGTACTATATTATCCTACACATCGCGGTGATCACTATGAACATCACTTCACTGTATATAAACAACATATAATATCATTTGTCTATGGTGAAATACGCATATCCGGTACGATAAATGGCACGTTACGGTATATTATGGTACGAAATGTTACCGTACGGTTTGGTATTGCATCGTTGTACGGCATGTACGTTATGTTGCGGTATGGCACCGCATGGTACTGTTATTGTAACGTATGGTACCGTATGTGACGGTATTGTTCGGTATGGTAAGGTATGTTACGGTATAGCACGGTATGGTTCTATATAGTACGGAATCGTACTGCATGATACGTTATGGTACGATATTGTACGGTATTCAACTCTTGTGTATCGTATTGTACTGTATGGAAGGTTCTCTTATCGTATTGTATGTTATGGTTCGTCGTTTTACGGTATACTAAAGAATTATGTCGTTCAGCATGGTGCAATAAGACATTGTATCATATGGTACGATATTTTGCGATATCGTATCATGTTGAATGGTACAGCACGGATTGATACGGTATGATCAAATGCGGTACCGTATAGAACGTTATGTGTAATATGTTATGTTATGCTACGGCATGGTACGTTATAGTACCGTATTACCGTAGTGGTACTGTATTTTAGCGTAATGTATAGAATTACACGGTATTGTACGGTGTAGTGCGGTAGGATATTCTAACGCGTGTTGCGCCATTCTTCAGTATTTTAACGTCTGGTACGGTATGGTATGTTGTGTTACGGCATGGCACGGTATAGAACGTAATGCACTCTATTGTACGGTATGGTAAAGTATAGTACCGTTTGGTATGGTATTGAATTTTATGTTAAGGAGTGTTTCGTTATGGTTCGGGCGTGAAACTTAATTGCATTGTACGGTACGCTGTGGAACGGTATGGTACGATATGGAATGGCATTGTATCGTCTGGTACTGTATGGTACGGTATGGTACGTTATCGTGCAGTATGGAACGATATAGTATGGTACGGTACTGTACGGTGTAGTGCGGTTGGGTATTCGTATGGTAGTATATGGTAGGTTAGGTAGGTTATTGTAACGTATTGCACAGTATGTAGGTTATTGTAACGTATTGCACAGTTACGGAATGTTACGGTAAGATAAATTCTGTTAATACATCATATTGACTTTATAGCCTCATATTATTCTACAGAGGTTCACAATGAACGCAATTGCTTTAATCTTCTATTATTATCTATCGAGCCAGAAATAAAACGGTGTTCCGATACGTGAAATGTGATTTACGTGTCACTTCACAATTTTCCACATTCATTCTGACAATATCGAATTTATGGTCTCATATCATTCTACGCATCGCGGAACTCACAATAGATACAATTTTTGTGTACGGAAACGTTGTCTAATGTTATTTATCGAGCCTGAAATGCTACAGCGTTCCGGTACGTGGAATGTCATTTACATTTGACCTCACAAAATCTTTTTGTTTAATTCTGTCAACATAATAATATCGATTTTGAAGTCTTATATTTTCCTACGCATCGTGGGTTTCGCGAAACATTATTCCTTTGTAGATGAACATCATCCTATTTTATTTATCAATCCTGGAATATTGCGGAGATCCGGTACGTACAATGAGAGTAACATATGAACAATCAAAATTTTTGTAACTCATTTTGACATCGTACCATATCAAGTATATGTTCTTTTAATATTCTACTCATTGCGGAGTGCATAATGAACACTATTTCTCTGTACATCGGTATCATCTAATATTATTCATACAGCCTGAAACTTTACGTAGTTCTGGTACATAGAGTGAGATTTACATATGATATGTAAAATTCCACATTCATTCTGACAATATATAACACTGATTTTATAGTATTATATTATTCTGCGCATTGACGGATTCACAACGAACACAATATTTTCTGTACAAAAACGTAAAATAATTCTATTTAACGAGCCAGGATCATTATGTAATACATGTACATGTACAGTGAACGGGAATTACATATGACCATTCAAAGTTTTATGCATTCGTTCTGTCAATATATCATATCGATTTTATGGTCTTATGTTCTTTTATGCTTCCACGCGGTTCACAATGATCATTTTCTTTGTTGATAAATACTATCTACAGTTTTTTATTAACGTTGATATATTACGGTATTCCGGTACGTAGATATATTTTACAATTAAAAACATAGTATCTTACACATTCATTCCGTCAATATAGCATATCGAATTTAGTGTCTTATATTATGCTATGGATTGCGGAGTTCTCAGTAAACACGATATTTTTTTAACACAAATATCATAGCAGTATTTTTATGGAGATTGAAGCGTTAAGAATTTCCATCGAGTGAAGTATACACTTGAAAATTCAAAACATTCCACATTCGTTCCGTCAGTATATTTTACATCGGTTTTATTGCCCAAAATATTTTTACGCGTTGTGGGGTTCACAACTAAAATCATTTTTTTGTACGTAAATCTCACTTATTGTTATTTATCGAGCTTGAAGTATTACCGTGTTCCGAGACGTGGAATGTATTCTACATATGACTATCCAAAATTTTCCAGAATAATTCCCTAAATATATCATTACGATTTCGTAGTCTTTTATTATTCTACGCATCGCGAGATTCTCAGTGAACAACATTTTCTTGCTCATATAATTTCATGTATGTCACTTAATATTATTTGTACAGCCTTTCGTATTAAAAGTTTCTGGTATGTGGGATGAGGTTTACACATTATATTTCCAACATTTTCACACACATTCTGTCAAGATATCATATTGATTCTATGGTTTATATTATTCCACACATCGCGAGGTTTACAATGTACACAACTTTTTACATCAGTAACATCAAATATTGTTTATCGTGCCTGAATGATATGGATTTCCGGTACGTTGGAAGAGATTTTTATATATCACAATTCAATATTTTCAACAATCACTCTGTCTGCATATCACATAAATTATATGGTTTTATCCTACTCGCGGATTTTAAAATGAAAACAATTTTTTGTATACATTGTACACATTGTATACATACATAACACCTAATACTTTACATTATGCCTGAAATATTATGGTGCCCCGGTACATTAAATGACGTTTACATATAATCATTCAAAACTTTCACTCTGCCAATATATCATACCGATTCTATGTTCTTATGTTGTTCTACGCATCGAGGGCTTCATAATGAATACCATTTTCTGCTATACATATGTCATCTAATATTTTGAAGTTCCGGCACAGAATAAAATTCACTTATGTACATTCAACAAATTCCATACTCATACTCTAAATATGTCATATCGATTTTATTGCTTTAGTATTCTACGCATTGCTATATTATTCTACGCATCGCGGGTTTCACAATCGATACCACTTTTTGATACACATAATTCATATAATGTTATTTGTCGAGTTTGAAATATTACCGAGTTCCGTTACGTGGAGTAAGATCTACATTTGGATATTCAAAGATTCCCTAATTCATTCTGAAAATATATCATATCGATTTTAGAGTTATATAGATTTATAGAAACCATCGTCTTCTACATCAACATCGTCGATTTTGTGGTCTTATTTTACTATACGCTCACGGTGTCCACGACAAACACAATTTTTTTTACATAAATATCATCTAATATTACTTCTGATGCTTGAAATATTACGGAGTTCCAATACGTGGAATGTGGTTTACATATGACCATCCAAATTTTCGAAAATCATACTGTCAATAAATCATATACATTTGATGGTCTTGCGTTCTCCTATGCATCGCGTAAAAGGAACACTATTTCTCTGGTCATAAATACTATCTAATATTATTTATCTTGTCCGTTTTGTTACTCAGGTTCGCACGTGTAATGAGGTTTACACTTGTACTATCAACATTTTCGACATTCATTCGGGCGACATATGATGTCGATTATATTGTCTCAGATTGTTATGCGCATCGCGTGATTATTTACACCATTTTTTTGGACATAAATATCTAATATTATTAATCTAGCCAGAATTGTTACCGGCACGTGGAATGAGGGTTACATATGAATCATCAAAATTTTCCACATTCATTGAATTTCTTTCTGTACAATGTCATCTGATAGAATTCATTCAGCCTGAAATGTTATGGGGTACCGGTATGAGGTATGTGGTTTACATGTGCACATTCAAAGTTTCATACATTCACCATATTAATATCTACTCGCTCAGATGGTCTTATATAATTTTCCGTAACTCAGGGTTCATTATGAACACAATTTTTTAACATATATGTCGGAGTTAATATAATTTACCAAGCCTGCAATATCACGGGGCACCAGTGGTGTACGGGATTTACGTGTAACCCTTCAAAATATTCGGCATATATTCTGTCAATATATCATACCTATTTCATCATCATATATAATTCTACGCAACGCGGGGACACTATGGACACAATCTTTTGTATAAAAATATAACTGAATCCTATTGATCGATCTTGAAAAGGTACAGATTTCAGGAACGAGGAAAAATATTAACACGAACTCCTTCAAAGTTCCATAATTTCACCGTATCAACATGTTATCTCGACCTGATAGTCTCATACTATTCTCCGCAACTTGGGGAACACAATTTTTTGTAATATATCACTTACTGTAAAAATATCCGTTTCTGTAAGAGCATCATTTAATGTTAATTATCGATCCTGAAGTGATACGTAATTAAGATACGGGGTATGTCGTTAATGTGTGCTTTTTCAAATTATCATACATACAATGTATCAATATATTATTCCGATCTGAAGGATTGAAATAATTTTACGTGTTGATATAATTTTGCGTGTCGGGATAACTATAGTCGTAATTTTATTATACGTAGCGACGATCTAAAATTAGTTATCATGCCAGAAGTAATACGGTATTCCAGTGAGCTACGTAGCTTACGTAAGTGCCTACACAATTTTTGACATATCCTCTGTCTATATCGTATCGATTTTACAGCCTTATATTATTTCACGCGTCGCGTGTTTCGAAATGAACTCTATTCTTAAGTACATAAATATGATCTAATATCATTTATCGGAATACTACTGACTCCCAGTTGGTGGAATGAGACTTACATATGACTGTTCAAAATATTCCACATTCATGCTATCAACATTTCTTTGTCATTTTAGTATTAATTATCAAGCCTGATATATTACGCAGCTCCGATACCTGAAATGAGGTTTATATATGACTCTCCAAACTTTCCACATATATTCTATCAATATATCATCCGATTAGACGGCCTACAATACTATACGCATTCGGGGTGCCCAATGAACACCATTTCTTAATATATTTATATAATCTAGTACTATTTATTGAGAAAGAAATATTACGGTGCTCGTGTTTGTAGAATTAGGTTTACATAGGGCACTTCAAAATATTCCACATTCATTCTCTCATACAATGACATCAGTTTTATGGTCGTATATAATCCTTCGCATAGCGGCATTACCGCTTACAATGAACCACTTTTAAGTCATAAATATCATTTGATGCTATTTAAAGTTCATGAAGTGTTACGAATTACGTGGTACGCTGATTGAAGTTTGCATATGTTCAAAATTTTGCACATTCATTCTGACATACTATTATGTCAGTTTTATAGTCATATATAATTCTAAACATCGCGGAGTTCACAATTAACTCTTTTTTTAGTAAATATCATCTAGTATCATTTATATGATACTAGATACATAAATAGAGATACATAAATATCATCTAGTATCATTTATCAAGCCTGAAATATTACGGTGTTCCGATAGGTAGATTGAGATTTACACATGTTACTTCAAAATGTTTAACAATAATTCTGCCAATTTATCATACCGAATGTATTGTCTTATTTTATTTTATCGCGGTTTTCTCAATAAACATCATTCTTTGTTGATAAATATCATCTAATATTGTTTATAGATCTTGAAAGCAGTTCCGTTGCGTGAATTGAGATTTACGTGGAATGAGGTTTACGTTTGATCCATCCAAATCCATCCACATACATCCAGTGATCGTATGATAACGAATTTATTGTAACTTACTGTACATCGCAATGCAGGTTACACAGTGAACACAATTTACTTAATATATAATGATGATCGAATATTGTTTAATGACTTTGGACTATTACGAACCACTTGTACGTTTCGGTATTTTTCGTACTGTATTTTGTATGACATATCAAAATTTTTGCATTCATTCAATGAATATATTATCTCGATTGTCTTATGTTACTCTACGCTTTGAGGGGACCACAAAGAAAATAATTCTTTTACTTATAACGAAGTTCTAATATTATTTATGTATTCCGAAGTATAACTAGTCCTCCGGTACGTCTCGGGGATTTCACACGAAAATTCAGAATCATCGACATTCATTACGTCATTATATTATATCGACTTAATGATCTCATATTATTCCACGAAGAACGGGGAACATAGTGAACACAATATTTGTATATATAACGACGATCTAGTAGTATTTACTGCCATCAAGTGTTGCGGTTTTCCGTTGCGTTTCGGGTCATATATATGTATATTCAGGGCATTCGACATCTATTCTGTCATAATATTATCAAAATCCTATGGTGTTATATTATTCTACGGAGCGCGGGAAACAAAATGGAATAAATTTTGTAATATATAATGACGATCTACCATTATTAATCGAACCCTAAGTATCACGGTTACTCTTCGGTACTTGCATTGTACAACGACATTGTATTCAACATTCATTCTCTCAATATATTATCACTCAACTGATGAGCCTATATCATTCTAAGTATGACGGGGATCACAATGAACACAATTTTTAAATATATAACGTCGATCTAATTGCATCCCCAAATATTACGGTCCTACGGTACAGTTCGGAGCTTACATATGACAATTCAAAATTTCGACATTAATTCTGTAAATATGTTAGGTCGATCTAACAGTTACATACTCTTTTACGCATTGCTGGGATCACAATTTACTGTATAGTATCCTACGTTACGATATGGTACGATATGTTATGATATGGTACGGTATGAATTGGTATGGCATGTTTTTGTACGAAAAGTACGGTATATTATCGTATGGTACTGTATGTTACGATATTGTACGATATAGTACGGTGTGGTATGGTATGGTTTATCGTTTCGATTGTAGAGTCCGTTGGAATCGCCGTGTCACGACTCGGCGAACTTGGGCATTGGCAGAGGTCCCGGACGAACAACCCCGAGGGCGACAGCGGGCAACTTCGACTCACTCACTCTGTCTCTATAAGGTAATGTAGGGTACAGTACGATGTTGTATCGTATGGTACGATATGGTAGGGCGTTGTGCGGTATGATATTATATAATATTGTCTGGTATGCTGTGGATTGTTATGGTAACGTATGATATGATATGGTATCGTATCGTATGGTGTCGTATTGTGTGGTATAATATGATATAATGCAGTATTTTTTTATATGTAGTGTAGTATAATATTACATAATATTCTATATAATATAGTGTGATTTTATACTACGTAGAATTCTATTGCAGTACAAGTATAGTGTAGTACGATGTATTATACACGTGTACCAATGAATTATAAAATACAATACATCTGTAGTTACGCATAATAATATTAATAATCCTTGTTGTAAATAATGAAATACAATATGTCTATAACTATTCACTGTTACCGCGTATGAAGTGCAATATAGTATAATTTAGTTTTTTTAACGATCTAGCTCGAATATTGCAAATATTAATATTATTTATTAAACATTTGATACTTCTCGACTTCACAGTCGGAATCTTTGTTTTAACATTACGTCATCCCATAAGTTTGTTCCGCTATTTATATAAAATTTTACAGGTAATACGAAACAGTGAAAGTGATAGACCACCCATTCGAATCGTTCCACGATTCCTTCTCATTATTTCAGCAATGCCGTCGCTGTAGAAACTTTTACAAACTCTCTTTCAAGAAGAGAGTTTTTCATTATAACATTTCTCGAGGATTGTCTTTTTTGGGTGCTATGAAAATTCCCCAAATTTCAAATCATAACTCTGTGACCACTCTCGAGTGTTCCGCCGCACATATGTAACTCGCGTAATGAAAACTTATTTCTGTTTTCTCGATTCGCGCCACGTAAATGTCAAAGGGTTAAGTAGATTTAATTTTCCGCGCATCGGTCGATTGCACGAAGTGTGTGAGCAAGGCATAATCCAACGAGGGGATAACGTATTTCTCGCTGCTCCTAGTACAATCGGCACTGCTACCAGCTATTTAGCCCACGGGAACTTAGTGGACCAAGATATTACAAACTGGAGGTTTATTTAGTGCTGGTACAGCCGCAAACTCCCGCTAAAACCGGACGAACGGAGTTGGCAATGCACTGGAGGTGGCACTACTAGTGGGAGAGGAAGACCGGAAGCCGCATTTTCGGGAATCGATGAAGTTTTGCATGAATCGAAATTAAATCTTGGTACTTGTCGATTGTCTCTCTTCAAAACTGACCGCGTCTGACAACATCGATTGCATGTTGACAGGATTTTTGGGTATCGACGGCAAAGTGATTTACAAGCGTTGTCGTTTTAGGCTTGAGAAGGGACGAAATTAATTATAAAAGGTGTTAAATAAAGATTAATTGTGTAGAAGTTAGAAAGAGGTTACAGAGAATTTAATTACATAGAAATTGCCAATGGTATCTGCATCCTCAATCGATTCATTGTGGATTCTCGTGGAGTTTCTCAATTTTCGTGGACACAGTTCGAAAGGATAGGGCTCAAAATTAATTAACAATATGTTCCGTAAAAGTTTACAGACATGATATCGACTTACGTCTTTTTACATGTTTGATCTGCTCTAAATCTGATACAAATACATAAAAGTCCCACACTAGTTAGAAAGGTCCTATGTGTTCCCAGTTGTAATCGTTCCACGAATCTCATAGATATCTTCATATATTTATGATCCAGTTTATTAATCGTTTCAAAAGATTGAGGCCTCAATTTAATAATAATTTATAACAGATATTTCATTTTCGATACATTTTTATTTTTATACATTTAGTGAATTCTATTCTATTGTAAATTTTATCCAACTCTGACTGTAAATAAATATTTTATATTCGATATTTTTATTTTTATGCGGTATCTGTTCGTTATTGAATTTTCAAATTTCGCATGAAAATTCAATTTTGATATCACAAAATGACCATTCCGTGAACAAATGTCAAAAATATTAAAATTATTTAGTGAATTGCGAGACGAATCGTTCAACTTCATTGAAATTAAGTTTCCTATTGAAATAAATAATTTCAGATTCTACGTCCTAAAAATTACTTCTTGTTTTTCATTTTTATTATCATAAAACGAACGTTCCACTAAAATAGTAGTAAAGATAGTTAAATTATTTGGCAATAAATAACAAGAAGACTTATTCATTCAACTTTATTGAAACTGAACTCTCTACCGAATCAAATAATTTTAAAATGCTGCATCATAAAACTTCCTTGTCATTTCTTCATGACGAAATAAATATTTCATTAGTTAGAAAGAAGTATAATTCAACCTACATGTACATAACATATAATAATGCGAATAAACGAAGCCTCTGAATACGAAATGCCCGCACCTAAACGTATTCATGCATACATGAATATTAATGGTCAATTTTTACTTCCGCTAATTGCAATCGCAAAACTCGTATGTGATTTCGCGTCAAAAACAGACATTGTACAGGGAACGAAAATATCATATTTTTAAAAATCATTTTTGACAACAAAATCGAATTCAACGTCGTTCGTGAATTTATATAAATTTTAATGTGTTTGTAAAAATGCCGCAATTTCAGGGCTTTAGAGATTCACTCGTGCTTTGTAATTTTTCGTGTTTTTTGTAATTTTTTTTGTAACGGTCCCATGCATCGTCAATTATTTTACCCAATTACGACCCGGCGAATTCAATGGATGAATTTGCCATAATGAACGTGATTCTCTTCGTGGTTGCGCGATCTTTTTGTTCTTTCATGATAAAATGTCATTACGTGAAATTATTTCGTTTGTACGTACGCTGAGGAATACGGTGCGCTTAACAAGCATTCTCGAATTGTTTAAAATATTATGAATCCTTCTGAAACCGAATTAATCCGATTATTCTGACAAAAGAGTTCTCGGAACCTCGTATCTTTACGAACGATATATATTATACAAAATCTGCTGTACCTTCTTTTTTAGATTTATAACGCAATCATTACATTTCGATCGACAGCAAAACGACTAAAAATATACGGTGAATTTCCTTGTGTATTATACAAAATTGTACGTAGCTTGCCTTTTCTAAGATTTACAGCGCAATCGTTACGATTACATTTTGAACGACGGCGAAGCGATTTAAAATATCCGGCGAATTTCCTTTCTTTTAAGTTTTATCACACAACTGTTACGATTGTGTTTCAATTATCAGAAAAATTATTAAAAAACGTCCAATGAACTTCGTGCATACACGTGTTCGTAATATACGATCTACGATGTTAAGCGGTCGTCTGCATGTGCTTACGTGTGCGTGTATGCGTATGTGTGACTGAGTAATTGGTATTCCTTGTTCCCCCGTGTAGAAGTTACAAAATTTCATTAAAATCTGTACTTTGTAGCGTTTTATATTTTTTCCCTTATAGCAATGTACGTCTGCATGTTTGCCCATGGTTTTAAGATTAATAGATATATCACGATGAAAATAGTGAAAAGCTAAAATGTAAGTTGCATAATAGGATATAATGTGCATCCAGGTTGAGATTATCTATTGTTTTTGTCTTGAAATTACCAAAATTAAGTGATCGAAATAAAAGATATTGGAATCGAGTTCGAGAAAAATGAATAGTGAGTTTTTCAACTTTTTCAACTTGGATTTCTTTGCGACTTTTAATCTAAAATGGTTGATTAGCAAAAAATACAGATGATCTTATAACCGAAAAGAAGTCTTGAAGTCAACAGTGAGAATTGATCTCTTTCTCTGTTTTGCCATAGAATTAGAATTAGAATTCTTTGTAGTTTTTAATATTACTTAAAGTTATCAAATGGTTATAGATCATCTAAAACACGGATAGTTGTTTAACAAAAACGAAATATATTTAATCATGTGTAAGAAATCAAGGTGTGATATTATTTTTACTGTTTTGATTTAAAGTACCATCCCGTTTTTATGTGAAATGAAAGAACGCTCCATTATCTGAACCACAGCGTATTATAGTAACAAAAAGAGTTCAATTGAATTCAAGTATAAAATATAAACAATATCTTTTCTAATATTGTCTCCATTTAAATTTTCATTTAAAATTATATTTAAAAATGGTAAAAATGGTATATATTGTGTTAAAAAATGCTTTATGATTGAGTATGAATTATAAATAGTATCTCCTTCGTTGTACTGATTCAGAATTCCTCCTATATTTTTATTTAAAATTATTAAGTGTCAAAAATTAATAGTAAAAGTCTCAAATATAAATCATAAATCTTTACTTTGCTCTGATTTAAAATTCCTGTTTTATCTAGAATTATCAAACGATTGATTACCTGAAATGCGGATAATTTCGTAACGAAGAAGAAAGTGATTAGAAACCAAGTAAAAAAATATAAATAGTATCCTCTTTGTTGTCTCGGCTTCAAGTCTTTAAGCAAAATATTGTCTGAAAGTTTCGCGAGAGTTATGAAAATTCGGATAGAAGGTATTTCTTGCTAGCTTGCAGCTTCAATTCGAGCGAAATGTTGAAACGTTAAAATATTTTTAAAAAAGGAGAAAGTAAAAAGAAGGTTACGTACTTCGAAAGTTTCTCCGTCGTAAAAGCGTAATTCTCGGTGTTCCCTGGATGATATTCCCGTGTCCGGACTGGCAACGCATGGAATTGCTAACCGAGGAAATTAAGCTAGTTCAATTCATGATCGCATGTATTCAGTCGTAAATTCATAACAAGTTCAATTTTGTTTAACGCGGCGCGCAACAATGTCTCGCGCAACTCACGTGAAAATGATTCGAAGTTCCAATTCGAAAGAGAAAATTTTCACGAAGCAATTTAGCTACGCAACATTTCTCGCGAACGATTAGAACAACAATTTTTAAATCCCAATTCCGCAGTTGGAATGACGCATGACATTTAAATAACGTCATTTAAATTATATTCGGTTATTCTGGAGACAATGTTTCTTGTTATTTATAAAACTAAGATGTCATTAATTTTCTTGAGTAGAGATACCGGTATAAATTAGCCTTGAAATTATTTATTCTAACACTCAACCTCAAATAAGTTAAAATTTTCTGAACACATGACAAAATGAATGAATACATGACAAAATAAATTCTGTTTCCATCATTTCAGATTGAGACATTTATATTACATTATATCAGAAAACATAAGCTTGTACATTTAATCCTCGAGGATAATTGAAATGAGAACGATTCTAAAATAAAAATATTCAATTCCATTATTTATCATTCGAATATTTACCTTCATACCGAATTTCTAGAGATGCTAAATTGTTTTTGTGAAAATATGATATATAAATGTATTAATAAATTTTTTCATATTGTCTTCTATTTTGGTATACGTCTTCCGCCAAATTCTCCTGAAAATTTTCTACAATATTTAAGTCCGGAGACTTGGCTGACTATTTTAAAACACGATTTATTTTTTTCTTATTGCTTTCACTACCATGTTGTAAAGTGAACTTATTTCCAGCAATTCCTGTCGCATACGTGCTAATTTGTTCGTCAACCATTTCAATATACGTTTTACTATTTAATTGTCCTACAATAAATTTTATTTCCTTATCTTGGCATTGGTATATTTCTCTAAATCATTATACCATGGATCGACGTCTCGGAGGTCATTACATTGTTCATAAATAAAGGTAACAGTAGTGAAGGCAGTCAGATTCATCTAAATTGCACCATTTTTCATCGATAAATACGATAAATCTTCGCCATTTCTTATTCATATGAACATGTTTCTCTCTAAACAGCTAATGGCACAAATTCCGTTCTTGCTCTAACCAAAGTTTTCGTTGAAATTTTCAGACGTTCACGATTCTTCGAAACATGTTAAACATACCTGACACTTGTCGTAACTCCAGGTTTCTCTACGCATTGCAGCTTGAATTTGACGCTGCACGTACGTGGCACGATTGTCCCGAGATGTTGAACAACACGGTCGATCACAGCTTTTACTACGTCCATAATTATCGTGATCTCTTAGTAAATTCGTAATCAATTTACGACTTTTGTCAACTCCTTTTGCCATTTTTGTCACACAACAACGTTCTTCGTTTGATTTCGACATCACGTGTTACTTTAGGTGGAGGTGATATTTTCCCTCGTGCTATTTTTGTAAATGTTAATTGTAAAAACTGTAATTCACACGAAAATTATGCTTTCGACAGCTTCCGTATGACTGACGAGCGTAAATATTCAAGTTCAATCGTGTTCTGTAATGATGCTCTGCAATATTTACATCTTCGTTTCTGTATTTCTGAGTAATTTCAGCTCAAGGACATTCATATGATAATCTACGAATTCTCTTAACTTTTCGATACATAGTATAAGATATATAAGTATTAAATAGACGAAAAATTTAAAATAATAGAACGAAAATTAATTGTTAGTATTGAATTAATAAATTGATTAATAAAATTAATGTAAAGAAGAATCGTGTTATTTATTATTATAAAAACAAAACTGATTCTTATTTTTAAAACATAATATACACAAATTAAACTGACAAATAGAATCGTAAAATGTTTGTCACAGTATTTTCATATCGAACTCATTTTTCTTAATTGTACCACTCGTCAATTGAGGAGCATCAAATTATAATGTCCTTGTTCGAAATTTCGTACATATAAATTTCGTACAAATAAATCAATGTGTTTTCACAAATTCAAATGATTATATAAATAAAAACTGGTGGCTCGTTACACGGGGATTGTTATAGTCTAAGGTTATATAATTAAAAAGTACGACGTTCCGCATATCTTGAAAAATTTCACTTTAACAGCCGTCGACTGGAACACGGTTTGCACGGCAACAAAAATTCAGTTACCGTAGTTCAAATCGAGTAGTCGCCGTGTAATACCCTGTAACGCATACAAATTTGCGTTGCATATTCAGCCCTTAACTTCCCCGGGGGACTTCCAGCGCTTCCTGGGGTTTCCACTAAAGAAATGCGTCGGATCGGAAGTGTGATATAAATGTGATATCCGATCTTTCATTTGTTCGAACAAGTTGGAAACGAATAGCTCACTGTTCTAACCCGTGAATCATCATTTAAGGGTTCGACCAATTATCAATTTTATGGACAAAATGGGAAACGAGTGATTGTAAACCAGTTGGTAATACCTTTTAAACGATTGGTAAGTTAATGATAATATTTACATATACATAGGAGGTACTCATAAGCAATATCGTTTTTTAATATTGTTAAAAATTTCATTTTATTTAAGAGCTCATGTTTACTAAATTTGAAAAAGAACGATGTTACTTGTGGGTACCCCATTGAACACACACACACACACACACACACACACACACACGTGTGCCCCCATGAAATATTACTATATTACATATTATAATATTATATTATACATTACGTTATTATATTATTACATTTTATACTACATTATTATATTATATTACGATATTATTACGTTGACATATTACATTAATATATTATTATACGTACAATAAAGTATATTAATTTATTAATTTTTTTTTTGTATACTGAAATCCTGTATCACATTATTACATTACTGCTATATTACTGTACTGATACCACAAATCAGTATATTGTTATACGTACAATAAAATATAACAGCACTTAAGTAATCAAAACAAGAATTTTTTTTCTTCCAAAACGTTTTTATTTGATTATTTCTTACGTCTAATTTACAATCAATTGGTTCAAGTGTATTTATCAGTGTGAGAAATAATATTAATTGCATTATAATTTGCGTACGCTTCTTCTGGTTTCAAATTTATCTAACCTAACTTTTAACCAAAATTAACTTACTCGCATAGTTACTGCAAGGAAAAATTAATACTCAATTCAATTTGTTTACCTATAATTTGGCGATCAATAATTGTTATAAATAATTATGTTAGTAATGATATTAATAATTGTTGTATGTCATTTTAAAGTACAATGACAAAGCAAACAAAACCTCAAAATGAGTATGTGTAACATTCAAGCGAGAGTATGTGCAACTTTCAAATAAATTTCAGGATGTTATATTTATAAAAGATAAGTATAATCTACGAGAAAATCAATTACTTCAATTGCACGTTTGATCCCATCGCTAATCATACTACTGGGATGCATACACAAATTACTCGGCCACGCGTAACACTTTTGTTCTTTTCCTCGGTGTATTTCCTCCACTGCCAGAAGGGATTTTATAACGAACAGACTTTGCGCAGCGTCAGCTTCGATATCGTATCCTGATGAAATGCATCAGGCTGAGTATAAAGCGAAATTCGTAAGAAATCATCTGTATGTGATTGGACGAGGTCGTTTTCACCGATTATGAATAAAAAGTGGCAATGCGTGAGAGTACAAGAAATATAATAATGAAAATAACAGAAGATAAAGATTTTTAGAACATTTAAAAGGTTCAGGTTTGCAGCACAGAATACACGTAATGTGAAAAAAAGCGCAAAATATTAAGAATATTCTCAACCATTATACCAACGGCTGTCTTCAGAATCTATACTTCTCGAAATCAGATTAAAAGAGGGAATCAAAGGGAACTGGAACAACAAATGGAAATTCTCACAATGTAAACAAATAAAAATGAATTTTTTATGAATACAGTCACTCGTTCTCCGCCAGGACACAACCAAGATATAACCTCGAGTAACTAGTCACAAAAATACAATTCTCAACCGCCAGTTTCTTCTGGACGAAAAAGATCCCGGAATTTGTCAATTGACAGTGGAAGATATTACTGTCCAGTTCCATAAACACCCAGCGAATAGACTTTGACTGAAAATAAGTTCTTCGTCGAACGAGTTTAAAGGATAAAGAATCTGTCCTTAAATTAATACTATTTCTAAGACAGTCTAACCTTTATAAAAAATTGCAAGGTTTAATTCCAAGTCGCTAATGACGATTAACGACTGATTAACGGTTCGACTAATTAACGATTAACCACTGATTGACGCAACTTCAAGCAAAGTAAATCAGAAAAAAAAAATTCTTGCACAAAACAATCGAGGTCCTGGTCTCTTAATTATGTCCTTAAAAATATGAACCTGAAATTTAAAGAAAAGGAAAGATGCGGTCTAACACACGCAGTTGAAGATTCATGAATTACCAAAAAAATTCTTGCACAAAACAATCGAGGTCCTGGTCTCTTAATTATGTCCTTAAAAATATGAACCTGAAATTTAAAGAAAAGGAAAGATGCGGTCTAACACACGCAGTTGAAGATTCATGAATTACCAATTGTATCCGCATTGATGAATATTCAAATACACGAACAAGCATCTTTCCACCGTACCTTTAACTTATTCTAAATTCAGGAAAGTTTCTTGTACGTAGCAATGTCGAATTATAGATGTACCATTTCAC
>NIPQ01100383.1:0-18986 GCA_002806875.1 Lepidotrigona ventralis hoosana
AATTTCGCGAAATTTTGTAGAAATGATTGAAACAGGTAGAAAACTACTCGATCTATTAAATGTTACAAGAAATATTATACTCCGAGATACTATTGCATTTCTGCATAATACAGAATTGCGTGCATCTCTTCAAATTTTCCATAATTAAAATAAAACGTACATAAATTATTCGGCAGAATGTGAATAATTATTTCTGAAAGTTATTTCGTTGTCTATTCGACTAAATTTAAAACATGACACTCAAAAATCTCGTAGAACGAAGGGAAGAGACACGGCGCGATCACTTGGATCACTCGTTAAAAAACCAGGATACCTTCTCGTCCAAGCAAAAGGGCAGAAAGGATCGCGTTAACGACGTGCTCGACAATTAACCCTGTCCGGAAGGTCTCTCTTCCCCTTTCTGTCGTCGTTCCCGACAACCGGCCTGGGACAATTAATTAATGCTCGGCTCGGCCGTTTAATTCAAGGCGTAAACGAGTTGGAGTCGGACCCTATGTACCCTACCAAAGACAGAGAACAAGAGAGACAGAAAGAGAAGAGAAGAGAGAGAGAAAGAGAGGACAGGCAAAGTACAAACATCTCCTGTTGCAACCTGTTGCTCTAGAGATCAACTAGATGGACGAGCCAGGAATTGCGGAGGAAGAGAGGAAAAGGTAGCGGAGAGTGAGAGGATGATACCGGTGATCCTTTTGCGGGGGTGGCAGTGATGCTGCGCGAGCTGGCAATTAAACCATCAACCCCTTAATGAATGAACTCTGTGAACGGGCATCGAGCCACCGGCAACCCCATTAGCTAACTAACCCCGAGTTATTTGCATGCCTGTCGACGAGGGTGAGTCGCTCAGATTCACCGAGACAATTACCAGTGACTTTATGGTCAGGTGCTTAAAGGCTTAAAGCCGAGGATCCCTTAAACAGGCGAGAGAGTCGATGGCATCGCGATAGAAGACAGTCCATTATGAATTAAGTGGTGATGACGGATTGTTTTAATTGCAATTCATTTGTCTTCGCATTTCTTCTCAAAAAAAAAGAGGAAAGAAATTTTAATATTTTGTTTTATGTTATGTATATGTATGACTTGGAAATGTACTATACCTTGTGATCTTTATGTGCATTTGCAGATTTGTTTCAAATTTCGTTGATATAAGCTAGTAATACTGTACTATTATATTAAAATATAAATACTGTACTATTTCTTTTGAAATCCTACCATGCTCTAAACTTTCGAACACGCACTTCGAATATACATTAAGAAATATAAATCATTCGGTATTTATCTCTGTGCGCAGAAAGGGCGGTAAAATTTTGCGAAACAGTGACCACGGTGAAGTTCGAAATTGCAGGAAAAGTGTATCAAAGTATTTTACGGTGTGTTATGTAAACAATTTAATCTCGTGATGAAGACGGAGCATTAAAGTTAATAACGTAGAACCGTGCGTACACGCGAGGACGAGTTCTTTTTTTACCCTCGCGAAGGAACCCTCGGGAAAGGAATTTGCTCGAGCTGTGTCCTGAGAGATCTTCCTCCGAGATAAACCAACCCACGTGGTCAGAGAGCTGAACTATCTCATCGTGTTTTTCACGCCCCGAGACGGAATCGTTCGTCTCGTGTCCATAAGGGGTACGCTCGCGTGTGAAATTGACCAGGACGATAGACGACTATGTTAACTGCTGCTAATTAAATGCTGCTTAACCCCGGACCGGAAACGGTTCGTCACTTCTGCCACCCTTGAGATAATGTCTCCCGTTGTTCTTACACGCTGCGGGACAGTTTAATCATCCAATCTCGTTCCTTTCGGTTGAGTTGTCCTTCCGGATTATTAATAAATTGAACGAACGCTGTTAACGAGCACAACAATAGAAGAAGGCGGATTACCATGTGCTCGAATTGAAAGAAAAAAATAAATCAAACGTTATTTTTTGAAATCAAATGTGTGTAGTTCCGTGTATCGCGTGAGTAAACTGTAGATCAGTTTCATAATTCTATGGATGCAACTAAATAAATGGAACATAGGCAGAAATCTGTTTCCGCTACTAACAATAAGTATTACAACTTTTATAATTTTTATATAAATTATAAAAAAAAAAAGATCTAATCCTATCTCATAAAGAAACCACTCAGTCTCAATTATGAAATCTCATTAAATCTCTTAGATAAAAATATCAAATCTCAATCGTTAATCTCAAAAGTCGTAGTCTTCGTTTCTTCTCTAACACGTGTTTCCCGGATTATCGAGGCGCACGAAAACCAAGACAAACGCTTATCTATGTACGTATCTAACATTACGAATTCCGAGTTGATTTACAAAAATTTACATTTCAAAAACCTTCGAACACGTTCCGCCTGGAATTTATAGAAAGCGAGCGAGATAGAACTAAAAAGAAAATCACGGTGAAGGCCGAGTCGGTATCTCGATGAAAAGACCTATCTCGGAGCGTGCATCCCGTTCACAGTTTCGGAGGATCGCGTGTCGAGACGCACTTTGTCCTTCCCAACTCCTTATCCCGGTTCTTAGCGCGGAAACGCTAATTCGTTGATTATCCTAATGACTGTCAGAGAAACCAGCAGGAAAGAACGAAACCACGTACCGCCGGGTTCCCCCCCCCCTCTCCCCCCGGTTTGATTTATTCCGAACAGTCCCTTTGAATTCACCGACCAATCTTTGCATATTCCGCAGTTTCGCCGTTTTTGAACGTTTCCCTTCGTTATCGAAACGCGTGTCCAGAGTGCAGTGCAATTCCTCTCTTACGATTTGAAATTGAACGGTGGAGTATCTCGCGCCTCGTGCCCCTCACCGTGGAAATCTTCATTCCTCATTACGGCATCGGGGCGTCTAATAGTTACATGCTCGTGTCTTGATCACGATAGGGCTTCTTAATCTTACCAGACAAATCTGACGTCCCAGTTTCTTACCCTTCTCCTCCTTCTCCTCCTCCCACCCCTTCACCGGTCCGGCAAGCTTCTCGTTCCAAATTGTGTCAAACTCGAGAAATTGCCGCGAGTTCCTATTTCTGTGTGTAATCAAGTCGATCGCACGACGATCACATACATAAAGATCTCGGCCAGGAAGAAAGATATAGAAGAAGAAAGACACTTGACAATTCTAAACTGCACTAGATCGACAGATATTCAATAATGCTTACTTCAATTCAATACTTTCAAGAACCTTCGAACTTTCCTTCGCATTGCTCCCATATCGTCGCACGAGTGAAATTTGAATTTCCCAAGCTATGAGCAACAAGCTGACTACTACTACTCGAAAAAAATGGCAATATCCAATCGCACGGAGAAGAGGAAACGAATACGATCGACAGGGATACAATTCGCGCTGTCAACTGAGCCCGGAGGGCGAAATTGAAAAATATGCGAAAGTTAGTTGAAGAGCCTCTCGTTGGAGCGTAGATGGTGGAGAGCACACGTAAATGCGAATTTAAATTATACGGGTACCGGTCGCCATCTCGATAGGGTTTCTTAATCCCCTCTGGGAAACACTAACGCTCCACTTCCACGCGGAACCCCTACTTAATTACTCTAATCACGTGTCGGTGTGTCGCGTCCCGGATCGACCAATCGGCAGACAGGTTTAATGCCCGGTTACAACGGAATCTTCTTCTCTTCGGCGAAGAAGTCGAAAGGAGAAAACCCTATTGTGCGCCAAGTGAATCTCCGTTTCCCGTGATAAGTACCATCGTTCATCCAATTAACGCCTCGAAGCACTTTCATTACACCTTGTAACTGGCCGTTTTATTTCTCAATTTCGACGTACATCGGTGACATCGGTTCGCGTTCGACTCAACAGTTTCCAGTTCCGAACGTTCGACTGATTGGATTTGTACACGCGAATGTATTCCAGGTCAAATCTGTTACATCCAGGGAGGGGGGAGATTTCTTCTTTTTGGTTTCCGGATTTTGTCCGATTTGCATATCACGTACGTTTTGTTTCTTGCATTGGTCATTCACGTCGAAGTGTACAGTTTCGAGTTTCAAAAATTAGAATGGTTGGAGAATTTTATTCTACGTTGCACGTAGAAGGAAGATTTGTTTTTTTTTTTTAGAGGGTTAGACGGTTTTTAAGTTTCTTCAATTGTTGCCGTTTCGTAAGAGAGATAAAAATTATTATTAATTTTATTATTCGAGCCTGTTCTAATTTCTTAGTTTTACTTCGTAAGCATGCAGTATTCGATTTTTCAAGAAGAGAAGATGAATTTAAATTAAAATTCCACCTAAGAGATTTCATTATTTGAAAGAAATTTATAACAAGAGCATTACTGAATTCCTCCGAACTTTTTCAATACTGTATCTTAAATCACAGAAAAGAATTATCACGACGCGAATTAAAGTTATAATAACATACACAAAACAAATAAAATTACAATAACGTAATAAATAAAGTTGAAAGAAGAATACTCGCAAGAATCGAAAGACATAACCGAGAAGCTTGAACTCTCGAAAATCTTTGCTAATGATTTCCAGCCCGCTAATTAAAGCTCGCGGTATCGATTATCGGCTCAACAAGTTCCACCAAGGACTTCCTTATTGGTGCATAAATTAAAACGTATCTCATCGATCTCGCGGATGATAAACCGACCAACGTAGAGTTGGGGGAAGAAAGGGAATACTTGGGATAATCGTTAATTGGGGATTGTTTTCTTATCCCCTTCGCTCGAACCGTAAATTACAAAACCTTACAGAAGAGAAACTTCGCCTTAGAATCAGAGAAGAAGAAGAAGAAGAAGAAGAAGAAGAAGAAGTTTCTGTTTCCTGCTCGGCTTATCCTCATTCCTCCTCCGGAGGAATACCCTTCGCTCTCCCCTTTGGTAAGGATAAATAAGGGAGTGATAAATAAACGAAGGCTTCGATATTAAAATCTCTGCTCGAGTGTTTTGCTGGGCGTTCGCTCGGGCCATTGTTCGCGGGTGGGGGAGGGGGTGAGGCCACAGTCGAATCCTTCTAATTAGAAAATTCTCGTCGCGACCCCGTCTTCGCGCACGCTTCCTTCTGCAGCCTGAGCTTTTTATTGTACCTGGCATAACGAGGGACGAGGGTGCCTCGATAATTATTATTCAAATATTTTTCTTTAGCCCCGGCGCGGCCGCATTAATATTTACGACGCCACCGCCGGCGCTCGCACCCCTCGCCAGCTTGGGGTTTCCATCGACGAGAATCGCCCCGTCTGCCTCTGCATCTTCGTCCTTTTCGTTTTTGGTTAAGTAGGTTTTTCGTAATATCGTAAATCCGCGGGTTCTTTGCCCAGTATTTTGTAAGTTATTCGTTCAAGAAGAATAAGTATCACGATTTGTAATTGTTTCCCTCGCGAAACAATGGAGAAAAGATTATTCTTAATTATTTGAAAATCACTGAGACACTTCATTGCCCTGTCAAACGTTTCAGCGTGGCGTAGGGTTAAATTAAATTAGGATAGACAGCATACATATTTTACATAAGATTTCTCATGTCAGCTGGCTTATATTCGTGCAAACGCACCGTACAATTATAGTTATTTTAAGTCACGGTTATGATGATCAGCATCTTTAATGATCGTATTTGCCTCTCCTTGAGATAATTGTGCGAAATTATTCTACGTACTGGATTTTTCAATCCAACGATCTTTTAATCCACGAACGACGAAACGTAATTTGTAACTCTTCTTTTTCTTTATCGACCGGACCACAGTGTACAAAAAATCGTGAGTAAGTGAGTATATTATATCTCGCGAAAGTTTAATTAAAATTGTTTTACGATCATTAATTGGCGCATACGCGAGATTGTTGACGATTACAGGTCGAGACACAGGTGCTTGAAATTATAAGATAAATTATACGCTGAGAATCAGACGCTGTGTTAAATTAATATGAGATCGGCCGAAAGTGGAATGAACGCGAAATGAGAGTTGTAAACAACTTTCTCTAACTCGGTTTCATTTTTCTTGTTAATTGGAGCTGCGTTACGCGTGAATACTTCAAATGTTGCAAGTACTGAAAGCACGAGATTAAGACTGCGTGAGATTCACAGGTGATCGTAGGAGATCTATTGATCTTGACAAATTTACAAATAGAATTTCTGTAAACTCTTTGCTCTTGGTCGTTTTCTTTAAAAATGAAAACGTAGAATTTCGAAAAAGAGTATCAAAACAATAAAGTATTGCAATAAATATTAACAATAAAATCTTATCAAATCGAAAATCCGCAACGTAAACTGAACAAATTTATTCCAAAATTTCCAATATTGAACTTACGAACTTTATGTATTTTCTTTTGTATATTCGTCAAATCATAGTCACGGAATCTCACACCAATAAATCCGTATTAAGACAAACAAAATATCAACCAACAATTTTACAAGAAAATCGAACAAATCAATCCCAAGGATCAAGGTGTATTCACGAAGAAACGAACTATTCTCGTCAAACAATAAAACACGTCTTTTCTCTCTCTCTCTCTCCCTCTCTCCCTCTCTTACAAGTTCGTGCGCAAACCGCTCTATTCAATTAACGACGTAATCCTATTACGTAATCCATTCCTGTAATTTCTCGTCTGGTCCGCTAATTTCATTATAAAACGATTAAACAACTAAGAAGCGAAGGAAGCAGCGTATGAACGAGCAAGGTCATTCGACTGCCTTGGCATTAGTACGTTACGTGGATGCTCTTGTAAGGTTTGGTCTGCAGTACAACGAAATAGGACCACTTGAAACTTGTGAAAATTTATTTGAAAATCGATCGAGAAAAGCGGCTCCTCAAATCTGATTGCAAGCAGTTTTTGAGAATGAGTTATTATTTAACTAGATGACCAACTTTTACTTCCATTTATCAAAAGAAAAATTTGTTCAGTTGTGGTTGTTGTAATTGAGCAAATATTTTCAGCAAATATTTGCTGTATCTTTTGTATTATAATTATTATTTTATAATTTCTCATTCTTTCCGTTACCTGTGTTTTACATTTTGTATTTTACATTTTGCACGAGTATAACTCAAAGAACTTTGCTCCACCCATCAAATATTGCAATAAATGTTTCATTCTCGATACTTCACGTATTTCTAAAAGTTACGTATTTCATTTCTCAACTTTCGGAACGATAAATTTCTCAAAAATCCACGCTCCACTCATTATATAAAATAACTCTGACCGTTTGTTACAAAGTTCAGGATTGAATTTCAAGACGCGATGGCTCAAATAAATCACGTCCCGATTTAAAAAGCGAACTTCCCGCGTTATAATTCTAATTCGATTCAACCAGACACTCTGGCTGAAACGTGTAGCGGGAATATAAACAAGCGAAGGCTCGCTCGAAATCGAAGAAAAAAAGAAGGGGGATGGAAGAAAAAAGGGAGAGAAGTTGGATTCCGAGAGCGTCTGATCTGCGTAACAAGCCGCGCTCGGTCGTCAATCGAGGATCCCCCGTTCACCCTCCGATGGTTAAGGATCGTGCACCCCCTTCTGGACTTCCTAACGATGTGCTAACAAAATACGAGCCGCGGGTAAAGAGCTGTTTCGAGGAGGAACGTAAGCAGATTGACGAGAAGACGACGTTATGTACGTCTCGCGAATAAGAAGGGAGAAGAAGGAAAAAAAAAGAGAGAGCGAAGGGAAAAGAAAAACGAGAAAGACAAATATAAGAGGTTGCAGAGGGTTAGGTTTAGTAAGAAACAGACCATGGAAATGATTTCTTCTTCCCCTCCGCGAACGGGGTTGTGCCCTCCACCCTTTAATTATCCGGCTGACAATTATTTTTAACGACTCCGCGATATCCTAACGAGACCTAATCCGCCGACGTGGCGTCTCTTTCCGAGGGAAACAAACCGAACGGAATGGCAAACTGAACGTCGAAGGATGTCTGTTCTTTTAATCGGCCTTGCATCTACTTTTATTATACTACGATCTGGTTGCGTTTCTTATCAGAATTATGGTCGTTCTTTCTCCTCTCGGAGTAAAACGAAAGTGAAATTAAGTTATTTACTAAAATTATCAAAAAGAGAACAGTGTTTTATTAGATAGAGGAAAATAGGGTGGACCGTGTATAAATAGATTTAACTTAAAATCGTGTCGGCAATACCTGTACATAAGGTCCGTAAACAGATTTAAACTTGAAATTAATTTCTTCAGTTTCATTTTTAAGTAGTTTCAGTTCTCTGTACGTCTTACGTTATCATATTCTGCATCGATCCTTTGAATGAAAGAGAATAAATCTTCGAATCTATAAATTCGAACGTGGCTCGGTAAAATCGTTTCTTAATTAATCGTAATTTGAAATTAATTATCATAGTCTACATCGAAAGAGAATAAATCGTTTCCTTTCTCGAATCAGATGATAACTTCTTCGCGTTATGAGCCGCGTTCTCAATGTATTATTGCAATATTATCGTAACATGTCCACAAATTAAAAAAAAAAAAAAAAAAAAAAAAAAAAAAACCAAAAAAAAAAAAAAAAANACGGAATAACTCAACGAACGAAATTACAAAAGGCAGGGAAATTCCTCTCGGTTTTCCCACGTTAGAGTCGGCGCGAACAATCGGCACCACAATTGCACAAAACAATCCCGGCCGCCGTGAAAGTGGCGAAGCATGACCATCATCGTAATCACGTGAGGGAGTCCACTCCTATTTTCGATCGCTATTACAGCACGATAATTACAGTACGATAGGCGACTTCCCACGTCCGGCACGCCTCGCTCATTAAGTCGTCGCTTAATGATACCCGCAATCGGCCGCAGTCTATGCCCGTTATGGTTATGGCAACGCGCGTCATGATCGCCCTACCGTGCTCTACTAGTTGATCCTGTTTATTATTTCGTTGTTTACTGTACTCGTAAACTCAAATAAATGTGTCGTCGCGCGTTGAGCATTGCTTAGTACAATGTTTTTCGATCACCTGGGCGATTAATCCGTCGGTCGAGAGAAAAATAAGTCAACTCGTCGTTCGAACGATGAACCAATACTTACGTTCGTTTGAAATTTAAGGATTCCTCATGGCATTGTAAACGATGCAACGATACAGCCTGTAATTTCATAATATTATCGCGTCGATATTACGAATCAACATGGTCCACTTGGATGTATTCGATTAGCTTGCCCATTTACGCGACGATTGATTTTTTGATTAGAGAGAGGAAGTTAATTCGTTCTTCGAGCGAAATTTTCTATATTCAGAACGTCTTCTGATAGTGATACCTGCCATTACGACGTCCTGTAATTTTCCAGTGTTAATTATGTTACTCGAACGATGTATGAAAATGGATCGTATTTCTAACTCGTCGTATACATACTGTGCGATTAGATATTCGCGTGAGAGAAACGGGCCAATTGACAGATTAAAAGCCAAGCGTTTTAGAATCAATCTGTAGAAGAGATTACGGATTGATCAAGAGGTCTCAATCTCGAGCGTCTCTGTTTCTTGAGCCGAGGGCTGTGAGAACTCTCTGATTCGCGTGTCGACCAGTTAAGAATCATTCAACAAGAGGCAAATCTTCGAAGGGTATCGCTCATCATCGTGTCAGGGTCATGCTGGCCTATATACGTGTTCGTCGAGACAAATATTGGATTGTTACCGGATACGTTGTTGATCTAATTGCGTGACTACGTCACGACTACCGTTCCCAACGGGACCAATTTTACAAACAGGGTCGGATCATTTAACGAACTTACTCCTCATCTTCCGTAAGAACGACTAAGAAATCGTACGAAAAAATACACGTAATGAAATCTGCAAATTTAAAAATTGCTACTTGGTTATTACGACAAACTTTTGTTCAAAACGGAAGGAAGCCAAGAAGTAACTTTTTAAGTGACAACAATCTTTGAGATTTTTCAAGCATCATCCCCATCGTGCGATAAAACCACAAAGACGAAATAATCTTTGAGATTTTCTTAGACGATCATGTAGTAGCAACCGTAGGCAAAGAAATTAAAAAATAATCAGAGGATCGTGATACGCGGTAAATGTCGAAATTACGAAGTACATTTCAAGCGACGAGTATGATGCAAGTAGCAAAATAAAACGAAAAAAAATCTTCACTCCTGGCATCTACCTATCTAGATTCATAATCTCAACAAACAAACGTCCAAACATCCAAACGTGAACATCCAATAATTTGAACGAAAAGAACAAAAAGAACAAAATTCGAGAGACAACGTGAGAAGACGAGCACAAGGTTGAACAAGTCCAGAGGCTGGGGAGCGTGGTCCGCCCCTGACTTTGGCGAGTCCGCGCGGTACCCTTCACGTCGGATCCGCGGCGTTGCTCTGCATTTAAATAATTAAAGATCCGACGGGACGGATGGACGCACGGACTCGTCGGTATTAATGGGATAATCGAGCGTTCAACGTCGAACGAGAAGTGACCAAGAGCAACGGCGGCGGCGGCGGCTGCGGCGGCGGGGGAGGGGCAGAGGGGGAAAAAAGGTTGGTGGTTGGTGACGATGCTTCGGCGGTGGTGGACGGGTGATAATGATTTTATAGTCAGCTGAACTGGCCCGGGGGAGGAGGGTGAGAGAGACAATTGACTCGATAATACGGGTCTTCCTGCCTGGCACCCGTTGATACCGACGGCGAATCAAGTGCGAACACCCGACCGCAGAGAAGAGAAAGAGAAGAAACGAGGGACAAGGATAAATGTTCCGTTCGCTAATGACCCCGGTGCCTCTTTAGGGACTGCTTCTCGACTTAGGCTACCGGTCGAAGACCTCTCCTCCTCTTCGTCACAGCGCGGGGAATCAGGTACCTGACAGGCAACTCCACCTTCTGGCTTCTGCGCCGCGTCCTCCCGTTTTGCAAACTCAATACCGACGTGGGGAGGGGGCAGGGGAGAGGAAGGGGCCTCCGCTTTCGGTTCATCGCTCTGGATGAGCATCCTGACCCGAACACCTTCTTCGAGAAATCTAGCAATAATTAGAAGGTAACGCGAGGCCAAATCGTAGAACGGTTTTGAATGTTTTTTTTTTTTCTTTTTTGGTGCTGTTTCGAACGAACATCGTACAGGGAATAAAGTGACAAGTCGTGGTTCGTGGATTTTGTAATTTTTGGTACTGGCATGTTAGTCTACAAAGTTTCGTAAAAGATAAATTAGTAAGTAGTCGATATTTTAAGATTTTCACAATTTTGTATATTTTCTCTTGTATAATATTGTACGGAGTGTCACTAAATACGTAGAACAGCTTTTGGACAGGCAAAAGAATCTTGGGACTTACGCTTAACGTCGTTTTCTAATCGCAAAAAAAAAAGAAAACAAAACTATAACTCTCTGTGTAAATCTACAATCAATTAGTTTAGAAATTTAAAGACCTGCAAATCGACGAGAACATGCTGACACTTCTTTTCTTGTAGAAGTCACACATTTCTAAAGAAGGGAATACAGATAAAGAGATTCAAAGACAAATCGGACAAACTAATGTGAGACATTAAAAACGTAGAAAAAAAGAAAGTAATCCACTTTTATTTATTTCCTTGG
Source organism: Lepidotrigona ventralis hoosana (assembly GCA_002806875.1). Classification (NCBI taxonomy): domain Eukaryota; kingdom Metazoa; phylum Arthropoda; class Insecta; order Hymenoptera; family Apidae; genus Lepidotrigona; species Lepidotrigona ventralis. The sequence continues at coordinate 11,443 of NIPQ01100383.1, forward strand.
TTCGTCGCCATTGTCATCGCGACAAACTGTAAATCAGCCTGGCCACCGGGGAATTCAAGAGATATCAATCAGCAGTTAACCGAAAAACTGGATAATGAGTGACACAAGCGTACGAGCGGCTGGTGTTGGTGTCTTTAAATTTCACGACGGACAAGCGTGGCGCTTTTACCGACTGGTTTTTACAGCGGTCCTATTCAACGGGCCGTAATTCAACGATAAGGTGTCCAGCCATCGATACAAAGAATTAATATTACGTCACGTAAAACACTGGACGAACACGAACGCTTGCATTTTATTCGCTGCTCGTAAAAAGTGTTTGCTTAATCTCGTCCTTTCGACCAAGTTTCACGATCGCACACAGGTGTCGGTGGGAAAACACCTGCTTACTACTAAAATCGTTCTCGCGACGTTTTCTTGAAATACGTGCCGTTATTGAGATTCCATTTTCTCCCTCACGACTTAATATAAAATAAATCAAACATGTTATGCGCGTTCATAATCGTTCATAATATTTTTAATATTATCTTTGCCTCGTCGGAGTTGAAATGGAATTTCAACGTGAAATTCTTGTGAAATTCGACGGTATACATTTCATTAACAAAATTAAAAATGAATTACTATATCTTCTCTCGCGATTAATTTTAACCCAAAAAATTGCAAAGTATCTTGGAACAAATATAATCTAACAAATCACAATATAATCTACCAAGGGGATCAAACGATAATTCATAATGATCTTGAAAATACATCAGATTCTTCAAATTTCATAAAATTAAGAATCTATGAGAGGACAACGAAGAAAATTATTAGACTTCTCTCTGACAGTTCACGGCACTGAAAGAAAAAACAAAGATAAATTGAAAAAAAAAACGACTTGCAAAATGCGTAGTAGAAAATGAATTAAAAAATAAGAAAAGCAAGAAATTAGTTTCACGTTTGTGTACGGTGGTGTAAGAAGAGAAAAAGGAATGAAAAAATTTGTTTCACGTCTTTAATATCGTGGTACCATCATGCGGAGACAGTTTCGATCGGAGGACGTTCGAACGAAGAAACGACGAGGGGAGAGAGGACGAAGGATGAGAGTAAAGATAGAGGAGAGAGAGGACCCGATCCCATTGCAGGTTCACGTGCGCGCGGCGAAACGCAAAAATAGCCCCGGGACACGTCAATAATTAATTAGCAGAATTTATCGATACGCCGGTGCCGTTATCTTGTCCGATACGCGTACGAAACGATTTTGTGGCCGTGCAGGGAGATAAGCCGTCGTCAATTCACTCGGCTGCCTCGTTCCCGTAGAAATTACGACTTCCTCGTGATCCCCGACATCCAACATTTCCTAAGGGAGGCGCGGAGAGCCCGTACAACGGGAAAGAAACCTCCTGGCCCGTATCGAACGTCAAATGGGTGGGCAGGTGACTCTCCGATGGTCCAACCCAAATTTCTGGCCCCTCGAATATGAATGTCGACCCATACGACAGTTGTAAATAACTATCCCCGCCGTTTATTATTATTGGCGGCCGGCCAATCACGCGTATACTTATGCACGCTGCTTCTGCCCCGTTTAATTGTTCAATTTTTCATCAAAATTCCTACGCTAACGCGTATAATTAAACGAGCCGTTGTAAATTTCATTGAATTCCTCTCGGCGTATCGCGATACACCGTGTAATTGGATTTAATGGGATCTTACCGGAGGGGGGGATTAATGGGATAACACCAAGAAACGTTCGCGTTCTTTATCTTTTACGAATCGCGAGGTCCGAAACAAGATTAAAAATCGATTCGGCAGCTTTGTGGGATTTAAACGTGGATATTATTTCGAACGTTAATTCGCAAGTGGTGATTGTTGTGGTATTAGGCGACTACTGTAATCACGCTCGTTGTACACTTTGCATTTTCTCCCGTGAAAAAATTAAGTAAAATCGAAAGAAAAACGAGTGATTTGATCCTAAAATTGCATTCGCGTTTGTGTTAAACTGAAGGGTTGAATTTGCAAGAGCACGTATGTCCGTAGGATTTAACCGAGTAAGAATTTAAAGTAACACCATGTCTAAACCCAATGTTTTTACGAGTTTCAGATTTTACACGCTGAAATTTGTGAACTCGATGAAACTTGATCAAATTCGAAGAGACACGACTCTGTCAATTAACTCGTCATTCTCTTTGCTTACTCCAAATTCATTGCGTTTTAATCTACCAGCGATGTTCAACAATTTGCGACACTTTTAATTCACCATGAAATACATCCACAAAGCAAGATGCAATTTTTAATTCGTCACGTGTTCAACCACACTTCGTAAAGCGAAGCAGCCTTCAGGTTCACTGTTGGTGAACGAGGCGACAACCTTTTTCTATATAAAACACACCGTTGGCCCGATCGGCCACCATCTCAATCGGAATCAGGAGTGTCTTCTAACGAACACACCGTTCGCCGATCTGGCAAAGATACACTCGTTGGGAGAAACAAGACGGACAACTCGTGGAAAGAGCAACTCGGAGAGCCATTGATCCTGGCGTGCGGGACACGGTTCCACCCATGTCCAGGCAGCGGTTCGAAGGCTCGGGACATCGGTCCCTTGACGTCTCAAGCGGGAGGGTCCCGCGTTCGCTTCGAGATAACGAAATTAGCCCGGCCGCTAATTTATTTCCTAATTCTCGCGCGAGCGGAGGTGTGAAACAGCCGTTCTGGTCCGTGGTGTCCACGATAACGGGCCTCGTTTTGTGGAACGAAAAAAAAAAGAAAGAAGAAGAAGAAGAAGAGAAGGTGTTCTTCTCACTTCCAGTTGGACGATGAATTGAAAGGAGATGGAAATGAGACGCGAATGAGAATTGGAAGGAAAAGAGAAACAGAGAAAGAGAGAGAGAGTAAGGAACGGAATAAGAAAGGCAAAAAGAAGATAATGCGAAGGATGGAATGCACGCCCACGTTCGCAACGTGTTTCCCTATGTCGGTGTGTCGGTCACAACCACGTGAGAACACGCTGGCAAACGTACGTGGAATGCACCGTTGTTGCATACTTCGCGTAGCGAGCTTATGAACGCGCGCGAATGTATCGATCCCCAACCGTGGCATTGACTTCAACAGTGCTGAAAGATGGCCGGATGGATCAGCTGGGTGATCGCCGCGAGATTAATGCCCTTACACGAGCAACGCGTTCTTTTTCGATCAATTGTATAAATGGTGTCGGTCCCCTGCGCCGATATCGTCGAGTCAATCTTCCGGTATTGAGATATGATCGTTCGAGTGATCGTGATTCTCGTGGGATTTCTTTCCTTTTGGTAACGTTGAAGATTAAATTCGTGAATTTAATGAATCGGTATTGAAGGCACATCGAACAGAATTTTGATGAATGAACCTTTGGCAGAGAGTTCGAAGTATGGACGATGGAAATTAAATTTTTTCAACACTAGAACTAACTAAAGTCAACGACTAGAGAATTTTGATCAGAGATATTAAAGTGAAAAAAAAAAAGAAAATAGAAAAAGTAAAATACAATAAAACGCACAAGCTTTCATTTATGTATTTTATAAAGAATCATTTAAATATCTAAAAGTACACTGTTTTACATCTATAATATATCTAACAAAAATTATCAATTGGCCATTTTGATAGTTCTAATTTGGAGTTGGATGCATAATTTTGAACAAAAATTTTAGCAGGAAATTGTGAAGGAAATAAGTAAATGAATATTAAAACACTTTCCAAGTCACTTTCGATTATGCATTTTCAGATTTTTAATTACGGTTAACGCTATCGACATAATCGAAGATTTTCAGAGATTCAAACGCAAGAAATTATCGATGATTAATATCTTGTTCTCTAATTACCTCATGTAAAACAGAAACGTGTATTTTTGACTCGATCCTCCTTCGATCTTTTCTCTCGCATTTGCAACAAGGTATTTAACGAAACTAATAAACCCTTCATCTCTCTCATCAACTTATTAAATCATTCTTTAGTTAATCGCCAAGAAGCTTCGTTCTCTGAATTTCAACTGCGAAATAAATGGGAAGATGATTGCCGAGGGAAATTTTTAGACGATCGAGCGCAAGAAGAAATTAATTAACGGCCGAAATACATAGGCGACGACGACAGCCAAGGAGCTGGTGTTCTCGTTTTGTCGTTGCTGGCCTGACAGTAATACCTTTGCGTCAATTATCCGCGAATGTTTCGTAGCCATCGAAACGAACATGTCACGAACGGAGGCGAACAGGTAAAAAAGTAAACTCATATCGAGAGTTAATATTGAAAGAAAGCATATCGAGGCTGGTACGCTCCATAGCAGCAATTACTTCATTCGCTGTCGTAATTGGAAGACCGTAATTTTCTTTTCAAGAAATGCTCGAGCAATTAGTGTAAATAGATACAAAATTACTCGTCCCTCTCCCTCCTTTGGCAACCATGTATAAATTGGTATAACCAATATTACCTTTTTTCTTTTTTTTTTTTATTCGTTCTTGTTAATACGTTTGATGCGAAGTAAAAATAGATAAGGATAGCGCATGTTCCTCATCTTCTTATTTCTTCTTAAAAAATTGTCGCCACTCTTCGTTACGATGTAGTAACATTGTGGAATAAAGGCAAGAGACATTTTTCACGGAAAAGTTAGATATAGTGAACGATATTTTTTTGTACTCGCAAATTGAGTAAACGACTGGCACGAGTGACAAATTCGTATCACGAATTTAAACGAAGTTAACACTAGAATTACCGACGACTAAAGATTGTAGAAATTGAAGAAATTTCTCAACGACTGAAGGTTGTAGAAGATGGAAAAAATTAGAGTGCAAAATGAACAGCAATGTGTTTTATAAAAATTATCAAAACCACAACGTTGCAAATATGCAGAATTATAAAATTAGTCATTTTGACCACTTTGGTAGTTCCAGTGTTAATAAAATCATTCGAAGTTCTTCCTCTTCGAGCTAGCTAAGATACCAATAGAATTGAATATTAGAATAACTGAGTAACTAAAAGAAAATCCGACGCAACGAGAATTAATGCTTTATAAAATATCGTTTAAACTCNGAATTAATGCTTTATAAAATATCGTTTAAACTCGGTCGATTGTTGCTCGACCGGACAACGTGCGCAAACCAGCTTTAATTTGACAAACTTGCACGTTGTCGTTGCGTTGTTCCAAAACATCCATTAAAATTCCTGGAGGCGCTAACTAACGACATTCCCGATTATTCTGTTCGACGCCCTTCGAATGCGGGTTTATAGCTGTCAGGATATACAGACATATACCTACTTACCAGCGCAGAACCCACGGGATTGCGTCTGACACGGAAACTCGCTCGTAAATTCCCGCTGAACAAATTTCCAGCATGTGTCGCGGCTATCTTAGGTCCAGTGGTCCTCAACCGAATTTGACCAATTTCACTGAAAAATTAATTCGATTAATTAATCAACGATGCTTTCAAAAATAACGTCAAGTTTATATAGTATGTAATAATAACTATTTTATGTCTATAGATTCGAGTAATAATACATGAAAGAATAGAATTGCGACTTATTTCAATCTGATATTTATTAATATTCATCTCATATAATCTTATACGTGATAAAATAATTTTCACGAATTGTACGTTTTTTAACAAGTACATGAACCGATAGTCAGAAGGCCGTCAACTGAGTGTTGAGAGCAAAATTTCCTGATGGTTCTATTGTTAATATCAATCGCTCTAGCGAGGTATCGTCTGCTTTAATAAATCAATTTGTAGAACTTATCGATTATCCTTATCTAGCAAAATTTATCAAAAACAGAAAAGAAAAGTCGCCTACAATTACACTTCCCACAGAATTGTCAATCTCGCGAGAAAGGAATCTGATTTTCATCTGTTACGAGAATTGCAAATTCCAAGGGTAATTTTTCAAAATTACCATCAATAATTGTTATTCTGCCGTGCATTTTAATTCACGAGGTTGATCAGCGTGATCGAGAGAATACTGAGAGCCGCTGACGGTGCTGGGAGCGGCCGGCAATCAGAATCTCGTACGTAGTCACACATTTAAACAAAAACACACATCGAGGTGGTACCGAAGCACTACTATCTCAATCCGTACGCAAATGAGCTCTCCTCCTGCCCTCTAAGGAGACGAGAGGCGAGAGCGACGCGCGTGTAAAAGCGGCCGGCAGAGCCGAGCGTGTGTGCTCGCCTCGTGCGTGTTTCACGCGCGCGTGTACACGCACGGGCAAGTTGGAGAACCGCGACAACACAGGGCGGAGGGAGAGGGCAAATCAGAGCCACTCAAAGAAATAACCAGTGCTCATTAAGAGTAATAATCCCTCGGTTCTCTCTCTCTCTCTCCCGGTCGAGCCGATTGTTTCAAGGGTGTCACACGGATCGGGACAGCTGCGCGATCTACTGCGCGTCACTCGACCGCTCTTCCTTATTACATTAGCTTATTCGGGGTTGCGGCGAGGTCCATGCTGTGACCTTGATGCCTCGAGAGAGACCCCGCGAACTTGACTCGTCTCCTTGCAAAATACTAACTTGGCCAACGAGTAACTGCGTTTTTCTTTTTTTTTATTTTTTTTTAATAGATGGACATGTACGTATATCTTGAAACTTTATTTTAGACCGCAAATTCATTGTGTAATCTGATACCTGATTGACGAGAAGAATGCACGATTTTGTTAGCAATTCACTTGTTTGCCGTCGATTTCAAAATGGGAAATCAAAAAAAAAAAACAGGAGGAGGAAGGGGGAAAAAGCTTATAAAAAATTATCTAATGTGTATGGCGAAGAAGCCTTCAAATTGCAATAGTGTCAGAATTGATTTGCCAAACGAAGATATCAAATTCTTGGAACATTTTTCTGTCGAGAAAAAGATAAGAACATTTTTGAACGCGAAATCATAAAGGTGACTGAAAGAGAAGGCAAAAGGTAATCGAACAAAGTTTTTGTTTCTCATAGAAAATTCGCCTTGCATTTGCACACAAAAGAACATGGTTACTTTTTGGCCTAATATTTTCGTGTAAATATCCCAAGTTTTTTTTTAAGTATTCCAATATATTTTGTTAATTTAATAGCAACTACGTTATACACGATGTGATGTACATAATTGGTTAATTATAGTTTTCAACGAAAATTTTTAATTAAATTCATCAACAGTGTTTAAGAACACGAAGATTCTACTGAAATTTTGTTAATTTAATAGCAACTACGTTATACACGATGTGATGTACATAATTGGTTAATTATAGTTTTCAACGAAAATTTTTAATTAAATTCATCAACAGTGTTTAAGAACACGAAGATTCTACTGACTCGGACTAGAAGATTCTAATATAATTAAAATATTATACAATCTTATTTTCATCGTATAATTATTTTTCGTCTATGGTTTATAATTAAAGTACAAATGAGCATAAAAATACAAAATAAGAATGTGAAAGAAAATCGGTACGGAGATACTCTTAAAGAAGAATAAAATTATGCAACTGCAAAATAGACTGTTACTTTGCAATTACCTTGCTGGATGAGACAACTGACTCGAGATACGGAAATTAGAATTCGTTTCCTACCGATCTCAGT